>LPNX010935317.1:198086-246269 GCA_001517045.1 Pseudotsuga menziesii | reverse complement strand
ATATATATATAATTTTTCAATCAAATTATGCACATTTAAATAAAATGTGTTCATTACAAATACTTGATGCATCCTATTCTGCCCCATCATTATTGTTAGAATGTCTAGAAGCCCCTATACAAAACCAAAAATTGGCAATCACATGTAAGTTAACAAGAAAAATCATCTAATTTTTCACAAATAACACAATCATTTCAAAGAAGAAATCTAGTAAGAATGTACATGTAAATCACCTAAGATGACTTTGTGAATCACCTTGATCACTAAAAGCAGTTGTACAGTCATCTACAATTCAACTCTGTTAAGGCTTAAAAGAATTCCATATCAGTTATTGTTTTCCAAGGTACTTCTCAGATCAGATCTGATAATTTCCTGAATTTACATTATTTCTACGCTGTCGTTATTTATGGATATATATTATAATTTTTATGAATATTGGGATTAATTCTAATATTGGATACAAATAAAGATCATTGCCGAGTATACATATCAGTAAGTTATGTATGATAAGGAATCCTGAATTGAGTTGTGAAAGTTCCTAATAATAAACCCTATTCAAACATTACACCCTCATTTACAAACAAAACATAGGTTAAGGAATGTATTGATCGGAGAAGTGTCAGGAGTCATCAACCAAAACACAAGAACAATCACAATAATCTATACCATATTCAGTTTGGGATATTACAGTCTTCCACCTAGGATTTCTATATTCTGTCTTACTGAGTAGTTCTAGCAAGCATCTAATATTGGATATGAGTCAAGAAAATTGCAAAATTCAAGATGACAACCAAGTCTGCATGGATTCCCTTAAAAGAAACAGGGACCTGGAATATAAAACTGAAACTATCTCTAGGCTTACAACAAATTATAACAACAAAAACCCCTAGTTTAATCATGTTATACTTAAAAAGGACTCAGAAAACAACACTCCAAATAAACCATGAGAGCATGTTCATATTGTCAGTTTTGTATTCGAAAAATGCAAGGCTCCAACGCAAATCCGTACTTATTTATGAACTTACATTCTCACTATGGATTTGGAATTCCACACTATCTTCTTATTAAAATAAAATCATGATTGCATATTTATATACAACCTTGTTCATAGAATTCTTGCTGACCTGGGTGCTCTACAAACCACCATCCCCTTTAAGGAACAAACAAAATTTCATTGCAAAAAAGTAGTAGAATAGTTAAACTATATCAGTTTGTGTCTATAATCATTGAAGAGATTTTAGTTTTGAGCTACCGAAGCTTAAAGCTAAAATGTAACTCATGCTTATTATGCACTTCCACTCTCAATGTAACTCGAGAGGTATGCATCAACCACTTTCACATTTTGAGCCAAAATGGTTCTCCCACTCATGATTTCGCTCATACAGGTAACACTGACCCTGAGCACTCTCCAAAACAACAACAACTTGAGAGGGTAGGATGAATAGTAAAATCCCATTTGTTTTTCCTACGAACCTTGAATAAAAGGAAAACCCAAAACTGAAGGCAACATTCTAGAGTTTGTTTCTAACAGTTTGACCATGGCTATGTTTTAACAATAGATCAAACATGCCTGCCAACCAGTCCTTGGTAAATTGTTTTGGTCGTTCATGATTTCACATTGAGTTGGGGAAGCAGTGGATTTGCAGCACTTGCTGGGATATTTTTCTTTCTATTGAGATTGACCTAGTCTTTTTAGTACATTCATGATATATCTTAAATGAGAAGTTCTATGTTTAATGATCTTTCCTAAATGGTCATATGTAGGACGATTAAATAATAAATTTGATATGCTTAGAAAATTCGCCACAACCTAACTTCTTTGGTTTCAAGGGACTAGCTTATAGCTCATGGTAGGAAAGTAAAAGGATTAAATTGAATAATCTCTTCTATTTTGGGGGATTTAAAGGGTACTAGTTTATAGCTCAATGGAGGAAACACTTAGGCACCAGCTCATTGGGCTCAAGAATAAGTTGGTGATGGAGCGAGATGAGTTAGGCTTGGATGAAACCACCAAATAAAAAATAGATATTGGTGCATTATATAGTGGAACAGGTGGAATAGGCCAAAAAATATTATTGAATTGAGTGATGTGTGAATTGCCTTTGTATTATTAGGCAAGGTTCCTGAGGGCACTTGCCAGTTTTCAGTTTTAGTATGGAACCTGAGCTGTTCTCTTTCAAGGTTTTACTCTAGCCTTACTTGTAAATTAGAGAATGGGGATTGACCCTTTCCTTCATTGAGACTCACCATGCTGGTGGTGTTACTTTTATGGCCATCCATAGTAGCGAGCATGAAGACAGATTTCTTTAACTTGTAGGGGAGAGAGTATCCAACTGGAAAACCAAAAGCATAACCTATGGAGGCAAGTGCAGAGAAAGCAAGAGTGGTAGGAATAGATCCTGCATTCTCAGAGGTAATTATTTTCAATTATACCCACTACAATGCAAAGAATCTAAACATGCATGTACTAGGATATAAAATTATGATATGACAGCCCTCTTATCGTGGCCTTCCCTTCATCTTGGCATGAAGTGGAACTCCGGTTCTCCAATTCCCAGTCCTAAATGAGCCCGTTATCCAGGTAAGGTCTGCCACTGCACGTTTAACTCCTTCCCCTCACAAATTCGGGCAAGGTTACAGAAGGTTACAGGCCCAACCTAACTATGCCTCATCTAGCTCTAATTCTCACTCTCAAACTCTATCAGTAGCTAATGGCTCTTGAAACACACATGAAATGGGTGCCCAAACAAGAAAAATCTGTTTGCAAGCCCAAAAACATAATGGTTGGGTATGTCGAATCTACTATTGAATACAAATGTTGGGACTGTGGTGTTAAAACCCCATTCGATGTAGTTAGAAGTGAACCAGTGTCACCTTTATATTCTGGGTTAGTGGTCCAATATAATTAGGGGCCTCTTCGATATCTTCCTATGAATAGAATTTATTTTAGTATTGATGTGCGATGAATATTTAACCATTAAAGGTATATTTCCACAACATATTTATGTCAATATTATTCAACTCATAATTCTGGTTGTGCATACTCAAGATGACCATTTGGCATAATGACGATAAGTCTATAAAATTTCCTTAACAGAAAACCTATTCACCAATTGTTCCATGGCCCATAGTTCTCACATGTGCAGCTCTAGGTCACATGGGCCCGCTGCAATTACTGTTTGCTAGCACAACTCCTGGATAGTGGTGAAATGCTCCTTGCATGCATTGTCAGGGGTTCCTACCCAGCCAACATAAGACTGATAGATCACTAGTTCGTTAACCTCCGTCAACCATGAATTAGAATGCAAGTAAACACTTTTAACTATTCCCATTACTATTATTCAATATATCCTATACTTACCATACCTTATTGAGCTTGTACATGCTTAATAGTTAAGATAGAGAAAATCCCTAATCAATCATCTGTATCCATTGAACCTTATCCCACCATGTCTGAACTAACCACATTTTATTACGAGTGTTTTCATAATATAAGATCTTGAATCAATGGGTTCCAATCAATTACACTAGTCTAAGCTCTTACATTAGCTTAACTTAACCCTATGAGCTTTGTAGTATAAGATAGCAACAACTATGTTTTGTATTTTTTATAAGAACTTACATAGAATACTGATATAACTAGGGTTCTTCTAGTAGAGATATTTATATCATTGTACAATATGCTCATACATTATGGATATTACATAGCTAATACATTTACTGTAAGTATTAGTAGTAAGCTTTGTACTCATTACTTAGCTTGATGCTTCTTCTTATTCCCATTAATTTATGGTGTTCATGTTCTCCTTATTGAACTAGCGTGTCTATCGTGTTTCTTACTCATGCTTATCTATGATGCTGTAGATCTAGAGATAGTTAACATGCTTATTCCTGTAATCAATGATCCTTGCTAACCTAATACAGTTGTTGTATAAGCTTTACCCTATGGAATTGCCTCATACCCAGTTGATGAATCGACTCATATGTAAGCTCCTTATTCAACCATAGGTTTCAAAAGTAAATGAATCTACTAGCCAAGTACCTAGGCTCTATACCCATCCTATATATTAGGCACATAACGCAGATGATTAAAATACTAGGATTAAAACCTAGAGGTATGTTAGTAAGCATGATTTGGCAGAATACCAGTACACAATTAGCCTCATTACATGTGTTCTTGCTTCTGTAAGCATTATTGTAACAAAGGAAACTAATATCGTTTCAATGGTATTAAAGCTATTTCCTAATATGGAAAGAGCTAACCCCTTGTGATACTAGTTCTGTAATCATCCTTGTTATCCTTTGTATCAGTTGATCATAATAGTAATGGTAATCATAGTAATTAAATAGCTATAACTAAATCATAGCTATTACTACTGAATCATGCTTAATGGGTCCATCTTTATGCGTGTACTCTATGAATTTGAAGTAATATCCTTTTTTGTTTTTATTTATTTTTGTATTTAGGTGTATACAATCAAGCTTCTCCATATATGCCTTACACAAAAGCTATTGCATTAATACTAAAACCACTAGTAACTAAGGAAGAACATAAGCTTTATGATGTTGTATATTGAGGTTGATTAGTTATATAGCTTTGATGAAGCTACATATGAGCTTATACATTGAAGCTATGTTTTACGCAACCTATTGAGTGCTACATATAGATAAAGTACAACTATATATAAGAGTTAATCCTTATAGATTCAATGGCAATCACACTAATAAGACTTTATGAATAGAATACAAACCTAATACGTTTAATGGTACGAATGAATATTAGGTATAAACCCATATTAGTAAATAGTATAGAGCATTACCACTATGCTTAATAATGTTGTGTGTTAGATCTATACCCATATTAATAATAAAACCTTGTCACTCTATGAAAGCTTATAACCTGTATGCCCAGTTTGCACAATGAAGCTTGGTTAGATTATGATAAATACATAACATGATCGGTAATATGGAATGGTTGTAATTAAGCATCATTGCAGCTTAAAGGCAATGGTTATGACTATAACACTTGTTACTCTTACACAGTTATGGAATCGATGTGTTCATTACTTAAGCATACATAAGCTCTGAATTACAGGAGATTTAATACGTATAGATTAGGAGCTGTGACTGCAACCTCTTATTAGTGATACATCTATAGCCTGTTTTTTATATGAGTAACTATTAATCACAAAGCTATGTGTACGCTATTATGGAGATTACTATATCTGCATAAACTAGTGGTTACAAATTTATTCATATGCAATTGGGGCTTTACCCTATTGATGCTCCCTCCTCAATATGAACCATGCCACCATTATCATACTTTTTGACACTACTTCCCAACCCCAGTACATGCCTTCCTAGAACACATTAAATCACTAATGAAACCATCAAGTACCCTATTTATTCCCAGATTATGAGCTAGGAATCTTTAGACTATGTCATATGACTATTGAATGCATTCTATTTACCTATGTTATCACAAGCTAACTAGTAGTGATTACGTGATGACTATGCTTACTCTGCTCATAAAGCTTAGTCTATACAAACTGCTACTTATCTCTACCTTTTCCTATATATAGGTAATTAATATTTTCCTCTATTCCCTATGATTCCCATGGGTCATTCACCAAATACATGCCTAATATAGGAAGAATTTGCATATCAATGGGTATACTACTCCCTTATTTTCATAATAGTATTTATTAGATTAACTTTTACATGATGACCCACTGCTTGTATTACTCTTATTAAGTAGATATAGCAATGGTAATACATAGTTTTATACTGAGGATCTAAAAGTTGGAGCTTGCTTACTGTGAACTAAGAGCTTGGTTGTAGAGTATACTAATGGTAATATTTTACCTTAATTAAAATTCTGGTATAAAATTCTGATATAAAATCAATTATTTTCAATTATACCCACTACACTGCAAAGAATGAAAACATGCATGTACCAGGATATAAAATTCTGACTTGGCAATCCTCTTACCGTGGCCTTCCCTTCTTCTTGGCGTGAGGTGGAACACCGGTTCACCAATTTCTAGTCCTAATTGAGCCCGCTATCCAGGTAAGGTCCACCCCTGCATGTTTAACCCCCTTCACCTCACAAATTCGGGAAAGGTTACATAGTGTTACACACCCAACCTAATGGCTCTCGAAACACACATGAAATGGCTTCCCAAATAGGAAAAATCTATTTGCAAGCCCGATAAGCCTCAACCAAGCCCGAAAAAAACAAAAATGATGATGATGGTCAACTAAATCGCACATGAATTGGGTGCCGAAAACAGGAAAACTCTGTTTGCAAGCCCGGAAAGGCCTTACTAAGCACAAAAAGCTATTACCCTGACCGAAAAACATGAAATGGTGACAATGGTTGACTAAGTGGAAGCTTGAAAAGGCCTTACCATGCACAGAAATCTCTTACCCTGACCAAAAAACCTGAAATGATGATGATGGTCGACTAAGCGGAAGCACGAAAAGGCCTTACCAAGCTCGAAAAGCTCTTACCCTGACCGAAAAACCAGAAAATGATTACAATGGTCAACTAAGCGGGGATAAGGTTTTCCTTTATATAGTTAAACATTTATCGGCCTAGAGTTGAAAAGGAATCTAAGCTCTCGGCTGAGAAACATTTTCGAGAGCTTAATATGAAAAATATGGCAATACTCTCGGACAAGAAAATTGAATACTCTTGGTCGAAACTTTTCTAACTGTGGAAGAACTCTCAGACAAGAGAATTTTAATCATGGTTAATTTCTCAGTCGAGATATATTACCACTCTCGACCGAGAAACTGGAAATTATACAAAAAAAAAGCAAATTGTCACGGAATTGTTTCCCAACTTCGTGTTTTCACCCATATGCTCGATGACGACGTTAATCTCTTTCTCTATGACATCTTGAGCCATTCCAGCTTTGAGGAAGACTCCAGTTAAGTAGTTAAGTGAAGCAGAGGAGTCTAAGAATCCAATGGTGACATAAGTGTGATCAATGTTAATGTTATGTTTAGTAATGCTCTAGATCTTCTAGAGTTTTAAACTATATAAGTTTGATGATGTAAATTAGTTATTCTTGGATTATATTTGTTCGATTATAATGTTTTGTTAGATGACATTGTGCGGCATGCTTAAGCATTCTCTAAGAATCCATTGGTTGCAAGAATGATATAAGTATGAAGCCATGTTATGTTTTGCATTATAATGATCAATACTATTATGTTTATGAACTTAAAATTAGTAATGCTCTAGTTTTATATTTGTTCTCTCCCGTTCTTAAACTAGATATGTTGGATATCATAAATTAGTTATTTTTGGATTATAACTGGATATGTTGGATATTTTAATTAGTTATTTTTTGATTATATTTGTTTTTATTTTGATTGGGAGATATTTTGAAAGAATTTTATCATTCTGGATGAGTTAGTTATTATGATAGACTATTTTATTTGAGATTTCAGGTGGACTACCACATATACTTTTTCATCTATGATGAGAAAGTGTACTATCCAGATTGATTTTATGGCTGAAATAAACGATTATAAAAAATGAATAAAAAAAAACTAGTAACTAACTAGTAACAATGCATGGATAATTCATAGTTGATGAATAGATAACTAACAACTCATTGTAGATAACCAGCGTAGATCCAAATCCTAGGCTCTATCAAGCGCCGAGAGGGATCAAATCTCTTTGTAGGTATCCATTGATTTGATTCAAACCAAAAGACATATTTTTATTTAAGGTCCACATATAATATTTTATTATAAATATTTAATATTATTTATGGCCCACATATAATATTTTTTATTATTTTTTATTTTGTTATGAACTAACATTACAATATTTCCTCATGGTTTTAAAACCAAAACCATGTGCAAGGCCAACTTTTTATTATTATTTTGTTAAGTAAAAACGTTACAACATCTCCCCCATACTGTGTTTTTTTCCTCACCCATATTTTTTTACGGATAATTAAATTTTTACTTTTTTATTGTTTTGTTTGTTAAGAAGATTACAACATCTCCTCCATATTAGGTTTTTTTTCTGGCCGACATTTATTACATATGTGCATGGTTTTAAAACCATGTGCACATGGTTTTAAAATCATGCACATGGTTTATGGTTTTAAAACCACATGGTTTATGGTTTTAAAACCATGTGCAAGGCCAACATTTTTTATTATTTTGTTAAGTAAAAACATTACAACATCTCCCCCGTATTGTGTTTTTTTATAGCCGACATAACATTATGTTCTATTTTTGCGCCGAGAGGCGCTCTACAGCCCAGTATGGGGTAGATCTTGTAACGTTACGTAACATTGTAACGTTATGTAACGTTGTAACATTACGTAACGTTACATAATGTTATGTCGGCTATAAAAAAATAGAACATAATGTTATGTCGGCTATAAAAAAAAACACAATATGGGGGAGATGTTGTAATGTTTTTACTTAACAAAATAATAAAAAATGTTGGCCTTGCACATGGTTTTAAAACCATAAACCATGTGGTTTTAAAACCATAAACCATGTGCACATGGTTTTAAAACCATGCACATATGTAATAAATGTCGGCCAGAAAAAAACTAATATGGGGGAGATATTGTAATCTTCCTAACTAACAAAACAATAAAAAAGTAAAAATTTAATTATCCGTAAAAAAATATGGGTGAGGAAAAAAAAACGATATGGGGGAGATGTTGTAACGTTTTTACTTAACAAAATAATAAAAAAAGTTGGCCTTGCACGTGGTTTTAAACAAACCATGTGCATGGTTTTAAAACCATGTATGAGGAAATATTGTAATGTTAGTTCATAACAAAATAAAAAATATTATATGTGGGCCATAAATAATATTAAATATTAATAATAAAATATTATATGTGGACCTTAAATAAAAATATGTGTCTTTTGGTTTGAATCAAATCAATGGATACCTACAAAGAGATTTGATCCCTCTCGGCGCTTGATAGAGCCTAGGATTTGGATCTACGCTGGTTTTTATAGCCGACATAACATTATGTAACGTTACATAACGTTACAACGTTACGTAACGTTATAAGATCTACCCCATACTAGGCTGTAGAGCGCCTCTCAGTGCAACTAGAAGAATGTGAAATAAAAAGAAAAAAAATATAATATCGGTGATAACATGTAGCTAGGCATGGATAACTCAGAGTTGAACCAACTTATCTAGAAGAATATGAGGGATAAAAAATATTTCCAAACTCTCTTCCATTCCATAACTATCTCTAAACCATTTGATCCCTATGGAGGTGATCCACCCACAAACTATGCGGGTGTGTCAGCAATTGCAGTGGAAGTTGAATTTTAATTTTTCCAATCAATAATTGTATCTAATACTTAATTTAAAAGTTAATATATCTACAATTGGACTTCAAGTAAAAGTCATGATTCCATTTGACATTAAACAAATACTTGTATCATCCATGGACTTAAGCTCATAGTTGTATCTATTAATCTAATAATTGTATCTATTAATCGAATAGTTGTATCTAATAATCCAGTAGTTGAAGTTGAATTTTAAATTTTCCAAGTATCATCAAGTGTACTTATCTATTAACTAAGATTTTATTAGGAGTTTGAATGGTTTTATTAGGATTTCATGATTGTTACACTACTGCACATTAGCTAGACTCCTAAATGTCAAATGTGCTTGGACTAATCCTTAATCGATTAGAGTTTAAGTTAAGTTAAAGTCAAACTAATAGTTGTACAATCATTGGAGTTAAGCTAATAGTTGTATATAATAGTTAATTTAAAAGTTAATATATCAACAATTGCATTTCAAATAAAAATCATGATTGGAGTTAAAGTTAAGTTAATAGTTGCATCATCAATGGACTTAAACTCATAGTTGTATCTATTAATCGAAATAGTTGAAGATGAGCATATTGATTTCCTTCTCATTATTAGAATCAAGTATTTATAGTATTACATCATAACAATACCATGTGCCAATACTATGGGCTAGAAAATACTATGGGTCACTAATCAAAATAAGGTGATCAAATCAAGTACTCAAGTAACTCACTAATTAATGTTGATTTTGACCAATAAAATTACATTTCTTAACACTAGTATAAACCATTTATTAAAAAGTGATCCAAATCTCAAAACAAAACAGTTGGAAGTTAGAACCATTCCAATTCTGTCGAGGCAGTAGAGCGCCATGCAAATAATCAGTCAAATGCTCTAAATGATAGAAAGATAAATACTCACACATACAAAACATGAACCAACAAAAATCGATGCGAAAAAGTAGAGAAGCCATTGTGGAAAGATAAAAGAGTTTATGAAAACCAAAGAAACAGTAAATGTTTGAAGATGAAACGTTTTATGAAAACCAATGAAAAGCAAATCTTGATGGTTGGGTTTTCCACTGCTTTCACAAGCTGCTTGCTCCAGGTGATGACGGATCTTGACGGTACAGGGCACGAATATTTGCACTGGTATGTTATAATCCTCAACCAAATTTCTGAATAATGTAGCACCAGAATCCGTTTTATTTAGTAATAGCATTAATCGCTATGCTATGCAAGGTGTACTTGACCGGTTTTATGCTTGGTGAACAGAAAGGTCTCGTGCCTGCCTCTTTTTTTTTACTTTAAAACGATTTCAAAGATCTTATTTGTGAACAATTATGAAGATCTAATCCGCTATTTTCCAGGACTTTAAATTTTATTAAGAGTTGGATTT
Organism: Pseudotsuga menziesii; assembly: GCA_001517045.1. NCBI lineage: Eukaryota > Viridiplantae > Streptophyta > Pinopsida > Pinales > Pinaceae > Pseudotsuga > Pseudotsuga menziesii. The sequence goes on along the minus strand of LPNX010935317.1, from coordinate 235,547 downwards.
ATAATATCAAATGTAGTTGGAATAAGCCTTAAGTGATTAGAGTTGAAGTTAAGCTAATAGGTCGTAGTAATAGTTGTAAAATCATTGTAGTTAAGCTAATAGTTGTATCTAACAGTTAAGTTAAATATAGGCATCCAATATAAATATGATTAGAGTTGAAGATAAGTGGCTAACAGTTCTAGAATCATTGGAGCTAAGTTAAAGTTGTATCTAATAATACATGGAGTTAAAGCTGATAGTTCTATCTAATAATAGAATAGTTTAAGATTAATTTTAATTTTTACAACTATCATTAAGTGTACTTATCACATGTTAATTAAGCTATTTTTATTTATTTTGAAATTATTAATTTTGGACTATATCCATTTTTTATAGGTTTATATTATTTCTAAATGAGCTTTCACATATGGGTAAGGTTTTCATATTTATTAGGCTGAATTTAATCAGCATAAAAAATAATTCTTACAAGATGCCATGGAACACATTATTTTTGCAATCCCAAGGTTTTATGCATAAACTGATTACAATCATCCAAAATGTTGTTGAAGCATTTCTATGCCTAAATACATCCATTGTATATTCGAATAAATTATCCTAGCAAAAAACTGCAAAAAAGGGATCATTTAAAACTGATATTTTTAGGAACATTGTGCACCGAACTAGTTTAATCCTAAGCATTGTCTTCATGATTTCCTTTATCTTTCTCTTCTTCATCCTTGGCACCATCTGAGCTTGAAATATTAACAAGAGGAGTGGGTTGATGGACTCCTGACCCTTCCGATTCTTTATAGACTTCATACATCAAGGTACTTGACTCTTGTGTGCCCATGGAAGTTGTCAGATTGTCCAACTTGTTTTTTAGTTTCTCGCTTTTCTCTTTCTACTCAAAAACTGTATCCTCAACAACTTTTAGACAAATATCCATGCATGAGATTTGTGATGAGTTCTACTGAGATAAATTATCTATATCACCAATTTTCACCACTTTATGTGATGAATCCTAAACTTGTGTTGCCACATTCTGATTACTGTCTTCAACCTCATCTACCCGATGACTTTAGGAGAAAACAAACATCAAAAATTGGGCCAATCCATTTTCCACTTCCCTCAAACAAGTTTCAAGGTGTCTTTCCAACAAATGATGAACATCTTCAGCTATCCAGTCTAGCTTCAAATTGATCCAATTTAACTGTATATGAATGCTTGCAATGTCCTCTTCATTCTTTATGGAGCGACTCTGAATTTCCCTCAACATATCCTCAGGGTTAAACTTTGTTTAGATCCTTGTTAGTATGCCAATTGAATTTTTTTCAACCGAAAGCCACGAGTAGATACCAACCAGCCCTATCCAAGCCAAGACATTACCCGAGGGGACAACACTTTCTTTCCCTTCACCCCAAGTTTCCCCCTTGAGATTTAACTAGACAGTCCAAGTAATTCTCTCTTCCTAGTAGTCCCATAGGTCCTCTGAACGTCAATCCCTGAGATGTAGGGATGGCCATTCAAAATTTTAACTATCTAATGCGACATTCTGAAGTAAGTGCAGGTCCTCTTCCTTGTGGAGCAACATTTGAAATGGAGAAATGCGAACTGGGGTTTAGTTTTATTCTATGTGAAGAGGGATGCTAGTTCTTAGCCTCTCAAATCAAAGACCTTCTAGTATTGTAGGTATTAAAGACTACCATCTCTACACCATGAAGTGAAATGAGTTCAACCATGCAAGAGGACAGGCATGACGTCCAACCCCATGGTAAGTGACATCGATTGAGACATGAAATTACACCCTCTATTAATTTTGAGGTGTGGAGCATATTAATACTAACTTCTAGGGAATCTAAAGGAATGTTGGACCAAGTCCATCAACCATTTCATGCCCACTTGGTAGGAGAGAAACCATATTTTCCAATTTGTTCATTTTCCTATTGTGTTCACGCCTTACATGGAAAAATTGAATTCTATTGAACTCCTGAATTAACCGAATTATCCTTTTCCTTCACCTTATTTGATGATTTTTTCTAGTGCCTAGCTTGAGAAATCACCAAAAGAGAGTCACCAATCATGACTATAGATACGATCCCCAAACTTAAAGCTTATTCCTCTTTCTTTTCTTGACCTTGCTCTTTTGTACTTAAGTAATGCCCAACTTCCTCCTCTTCACTACAGATTAGATGAAAATTGATTTCTTTAATAGGATCTTTTAGAAGAATGGAAATATATTCCCCAATCCCAGATTCTTCTAAAATAACTTAAGGCACCAAAGGATTTTCTTCTTCCAAGTTAAATTGGGGTGGAGGAGCCACATTTTTCTCACCTTGCTATCCAAATTCTTGTGATTGCAGATCTGATTCTCCTATCTCACTTAACGCTTAATATCGATTTGATTGTAGGGGATGCTTATACTTATCTTGATCCTTTTTCTAAGATGAGGTTTTAACTTTATTATTTTGGATATGTTTCCCCTTCCTTGCTACTTGTTGTCTGCCATTCTATTTCTCATTTTCTTCTCCCTTTTCCCAAGACTTTGCACAATTCCTTGCAAAATTCCCATATTCATGGCACGATTTACACTTGAACAAGAGCTTATTATAGTCTGCCTTTTTGGTATGAGTCCAATTTTCCATTATTAAGTTTATAAAATTAGGTAGGCCTTTTTCGAAATCAACCTCACACACATATTATAACGCAAGAGAGAATGGGTGATTTCATTTTTGGCTCGTTGATGTAATTCCCAAGTGCATTCTCGATATCTGCAAAGACTTCATTAGTACAACAATGTAGAGGGAGATGAGGTAGCTTCACTCAAACCAGGACGACTGATGGGATATCCCTCTCTAGGTCAAAAGACATGCTCCATCTATTCAAATAGGCACCAATAAGACCCATGAAGTAGGGCCCGTTCTAGAAAATCAAATCTTAGTTAGACTTATGCTCGACAAGAAACACATAATATCCATGCCTGCATAAGTGATGTTGCCATCGCCAGAGAGCAAAGGAACTAGTTTTTGTTGAGCTAGATGTCCATCAACCTCGAAGACAGTCGAAGTCTCTTAAAAATACCTATTAGTCCACACTCCGTAAGTCTTTTCTCCTTCATTTTTGCTAGAGCGGAAGTGATTTCTATTACTGGAGTAGTCATCCTTTTGATAAACCTTGCAAAGGGTGTGATGTCCGAGACGAGCCCATTCCCTGATTTCTATTCATTTTAATTTATGTAACTTTAAAAAAAATCGATTAATTAAAATATTATTTATAAATTATTATCTTATTTCTTTCTTTTTTCTAAAATTCCTAAGAACATACAAAGACAAATCTTATATATTATTCATAATAACTAAATCTAACCCTATTCCATTTAACCTAAGGAAGGTATTTTATAACAAATAACAAAGTTAATTAATTTTATGATTATATTTATAAATTCACAAGTTAATTAATTGTTATCAAATAAAATATAAAAATAATTGTCATAAAATAAAATTTAATTCATCTTCATGGGATTAAGAATTTAGAGCATTCCGAGGTGGTTTTACAAATTGGCATCCCAATGCCATATCTGGAACTAAACAAGGTCCTACATATACTAAGTGTCTTGGTAGACTTTCGATGCACTTACATTATTAGATAAAATGGTCATGTGTAGCTTATTGGCATCCAAACAAATCTCTATGAAATCCCAGAACTACGACTCGGTTCCATTCTAGTGCAACACCCTGTTGATCCCAGTTTTGTCATCATTTTCGGCTGTTAATTTACATGTTTGACATATGGTTTGTCACCTTTTGGTATGTTTTCTGTCATGCAACTCACTATTCATCCCCAGGTACAACTATATTTCGGATTTATACAAATTATGGTTTGTTTCTATTATTTCATGATTTTATAGTTAATTCGATGATATTTGATATATGTTTGATGCTTAATTTGTAATTGCGGACCATAGTGTTCAAAGAACCAACGAAAAAACAATGCATCCACCCTAGGTATGTGTAGAGCATATCCAGCTCACTGTCCAGCTCACTGTCCAGCTCATCGTTTAGCCCGTCGATCCAACCGTGCGCTGTTGATGATAGATCCCTAAATATTAAAGCATGGAACAGTCTACAAACTGCATATTGTCCATGCGTCTGGTTGGTAGCATGATCCTCATTCTAGAAGACTCGCCAGCATGCTCCTCTTCTCGACACCATACCACTAGTCCACGCCAAAGAGAACCTTCATGCCACATCACGCACGACGGAGAATTAGTGTGCAGAGGAGAAGGAGGAACCCTATTTGTTGGCATGTGAACAGTTGATTGCAACAATGGTTGACTAAATTTAGAGATCAGTCGACCTGCTCACCTCTGTAAATAATATATATATCAACCTCCACGCGAGTGCTTAGTAAGCGAATTTTCATATGTAATCAGTCAATTTGAGAAAATCTGTAATATTGTTCTGCACTTTAATAGAAGTTATGTTCATGTTGTATATGATCGTGTTCAAGTAAGCATTTATAAAGTTTCCACCCTGATTGCTGAGAGCGTCCCTCATCAACCAACGGTTTCTGTCTTGTGTGTATTTTCTTTATCTCCTTCCTGTAACTAGTATAGTTTCATTTCCAATTTAATTACTATAATCATTGATGCCATTGTTTCTAGTAGCATAGATCACATTATAATGATGTGTTGTTAATGTAGCTTCATTTCAAGAGTTGATTAACCGGTTGCGTGCATAGCTTTGTTTCCAGTGTACTTTCCATCTTTTCTTTCAGCCTTATGTTTGGTTTCATTGTTACAATTAAATAGAATTTAGTTAGTTTAATTCTGTAGATTTAGTTTTGTTGTAGTTAGGTTTGATTCTGTCAGCTTTTATCTAAGTTTTAGATTTAGTTCAATCACATTTCAGTTTGTTTTATTTTATGATAGGAAGCAATTTCTTTTTATAGCTATAGATTAGCATAAGTTATCTTTTTACAGTAGGTTCAGTTTTATTTACTTCTGTTTGTTATAAATTCAGCTAGTTATATTTCAATTTGTTGAAAAATGCAATAGATAATGATGTCTTTATAATTATGAATTACTTTAAGTTACTTTACTGTTGAATTTGATCATTAAGTAGGGTTGCTTATTATTCCTTATGCATTTTGTTATCATGTGCATGAATCAGTTGATCTCGAAATCATTTAGATTAACTATTTCTTAAAATTCTAGTGTTTTTTGTATGCAGACTGTCATTCAAACAACCTATTCCTTCTGTCATTCAGACCTACCTTCTAGTCTGTTATCCAACCCTTCATTCAGCCTTTAGTGTTCTTAATTCGTTTTAATCATGTTTAAAGCTCTGTTTCTTTAGCTTTTGGAATAGGTTTTGACTGTGGTAGTTAGATAATAGTTATATTTATTATTAAATCCTTAGGTTAGTTTAAAGTATCTATTAAAGTTTTATTCCTATTTTTCTCTCCTCAGTCACCCTATGTTTTGAGTTATGTCTTGTGTTTTGGTTTATTGTGGTTTATGATTTCTTTCTTCAATATTGTTGTGATGCTTTCTAATTATATCTTTGGTTTGGATTGATTTATCCTTTTGTATATAGAATTTAGGTTTAGATATTTCAATGTAGGAAAGTACATTCGCACTTTGTAGATTGGTTATAGTAGTAGGACCTGTTTCTTTCACTGTGTGGTGACTGAATAGACTTAGAGAGTAGGAATTAAAAGAGTTATCTTTATTAAGTTTTCTACTTGCTTCATAATTCAATCTTCTTTATTAGGTTTTCTACTTGCTTCCAATTAAATCTTCTTTATTAAGTTTTCTACTTACTTCTTTTATTAAGGTCTGTTACTTGTCTATAAGCTAGATTTTCTTTACATTTGAATTGGTTATTTATGAAGGTAATCTTTAAAAAAGAATCTTGTCTCTTAATAGATTAGTTGTTCATAATATATTTTTAATTAAGAATCATTTTCTTATGGAATAGATCATCATATTTACTATCACATGTAATTGGACATTCCTTAGTTTGCACATATTTATAGAAGTTAAGTTAGATTTGATTCCATTTAGTTTCTTCACTTTTTTTGAAAGCCATTTTGACACTACTCCTACCCCAGTTCCAATAACAGTGAATGCATATCCACAGAACAATCAAGGAGAGTGGAATTATATAAGTTCATTTTGAACCATTATGTATATTTGTTAGTTGCATGTATAGTTGATTTTTAATATAATCATTCCTTGTATAGTTAGTTTCTGAAATTGTAAGAAGTAGAATAGTTCAAAAAGAATAGAATAGTATTGTTTATATCTTTATCTTTCAGTATTTGTCCATAGAATAGAGTAGTATAGCTTGATACTACTCTAGTCTAGCACTTTGTTTGGTTTAATTACCTTTCTAGTTGAATTTATAGGAGTTTGACTCGGTTTTTCATTTTGAAAGATCTTTCAATCTTTTCTTTGTTAAAATATTTCTACGACACCCTAGGAACCCCTCTACCTTCGCATATACTTTGTGTCAACTCGAATTTAACCAACCTTGGTCGATAATTAAATATTAGGTGAATTAATTAAGACATTATAACACCCAACACACCCCTATACCATCATCATTGTCGTGGTGGATTGACCCCGATGAATTTTCTTGGCTGTCTTATAGCAGGACCAACAACCACTCTTTGGCAATGAGAATTCCCAAAATTAGTTGAACATGATACATTCTCTGAAAAAGGGTAGGAACATTGGTGCACAACACAACTATGATATTCTTGTCCTTTACAACAGGTCTTCTAATGCATAATCCAGCCTATCACTATGTTAGTAATTCTTATTCATCATTCTCACTGGAGATTTGAGAGGATGATGTAATGTACGAGAAGGATTCTTGTTTCCCATGTTGTTTATCTTGTTCTTGTACATTAGGAGCCTTGTCATAACCATGCTTTAATTGAAGACTCCCTTTTATGACAATGATAGGATAATGTGTATTATCTTTTATTCTAATATTATATGTTATAAAACACTTTTGGATTTTCTCTATCGTTCTCCATGATTCTCCATGTTTAATAATATATTTAAGAATACATTTACACAATTAATATTTAATTTAATGACATTTGGTTAAATTAGTATAATTTTATTTTATTTTGAAAATATTAAATAAATAAATTTTTTTTATAAAGTTTAAGCTTTTTAAATCCAAAATTAAAAAACAAAAACTATATAAAAAATTAATCAATTTTTTAATGTTGAATTTCATTTTATATGATATTATTGTTTATAATTTAGAGATAGAATATGACATTTTTTAACTCCTTTGACTCATTTTTTCCAATCTTCATGCCAAGAGGTGCTTTGTACAAATATAAAGGAGCTAAGTGCACTATAACCCAATATGGGGGTGATGTTGTCATATAAGATAATGTAACATTACCAAAAATAAAAAATAATTAAAAAAATCATGCTAGCTCAAGCACTAAGAGGGGGAATCAAATTTCCAGAGGTGTTAAAAAATTACAACTCAAGAAATTGGATCCTTTCACGGGCATGCCTATCATGTCACACAATAGTATTCAATGTGCTCAACATGATTAGTCAATCATGTTCACTTCTGAACAGTATAACTGATCTTCTCTCCAAATCATATCTCCATCAATTTTCGGCATTGAGGCCAGTTTGAGATAGATTGTTTATGTGTGACGCAACATCTGGAAGGTGTAGCTTTTAGTGCAAACTCTAGAGCAGATAAGCACTGATGTTCTATAACAATGTCTTCAAATTTTGTTAGAAAAGATGTCAGGTTAAGTAAGCCTTCATATGTGGGAAGCTCACTTTCCTCACTACCTACCCATCACACAGACTGTTTAATTCTTGTGCACCTTCTCATTGATACTTGATGCAATCGTTTCTACTAGTTTTCCAAAGATTCTCCAGAGTCCGATGTACAGGAACTAACAATGTGGCAACTAAGTTTTCCGTCGGTCGTTGGATTTACATAAACATCCCTTATAGAAGTGATGTTATAAATTTGGTCCAGATAATATCCTTGTCCTCCACTATTCACTTGCTCGATGTATCTCTGTCCTTCCAGTGGATCAATTGGTGCGACCACCCTTAGCTTTGAATATTCAAATGTTAATTTTATTTTCTTAAAATTTATAATTGTTTGATTATCAATCACTCAGTCGATCCCTAGAAGTGCGGGATATGGATTTGTATCGTCCACAATGTAAATCACTTTGAAATCAACATAACTTTTAAGTCCTTCTATCTCAATAGGCACTTGAGTCAGTCAATCGATAGATATAAATTTTGACTAATTCGCTAATCGAAGCTGGACAATAGACCATACGAGTCTTGACTAATTTCCCATGCTCTCCCAATTTTGTCTAGTTAGAATGTTGACATCGGAGCCCATGTCTAGAATAATATAATCAATATCATAATTTCCTATGTGTACAGTCATCCTTAGTTCACGACCAGTATTCAGTCTTTTCCCGATATGATTACCCCTTTTTCTTGTTGTACCTCTTCTTGGGGTTCTTTATCAAAGCTGTCAATTCTATGACAACATATTTATCTTGGATTTGTTAAGAAAAATTTAAAGAATTCTTTTAGTTTACAAACCTTTCTGGTCGATTGCTTTAAGAGTAGTTGGTCAAATCCATCAGGAATCTCCAATATTGGTCTTCTGGAAGTCGACGCTTGATTTTTGTCAATGAATTCTTGTCGCATGCCCAAGAATACTTCCTTTTCTTTTTAGACATCAAATGGTGCTTTCCTTTGTGATGTTGATCGCACATGGGGTTGTCCATACAATGCTTCTTGATCTTCTCCCATCGCAACACCTCCTCTTATTACGACAACAATATGTTGTTCCCTTGGTTCAACAACAATATTCTGGATATTTTGATTGGGGTTCATATTGGGATTCTGCTATGGATTCATATTTCCCACATTCCTATCCTGCCACAAAAACAAATCAACTACAGACATTGCTCAACAATATGATCAAAATATTTGCAATATGAACATGTCGTGGTAGGACTTGTGTAGTCCCTGGAAAAATGTCCAAGATACGCTAATTATAACACATAATTTGGCCTCTCCTGTGACCAAATCCTCCTCCCTATCCTCGCTCTCTAAAATTTCCACCTCGTTGGGCTGAGGGTATTGTTGTTGTGGATATTGGTTATGAGGGTATTGAACCTACAAATATTGAACCAACATATATTGAACATGAGTCTCATCAGCCTACAACTGTTCGTCATTCTTCATTAAATAGGTATGAATTTTTTTCTCCTGCATCAGCTGATATGCTTTGTAGTCTTTCTCATAATGACCTACTGATCAACAAAAATTGTAGTATAAAATATTTGGTGCACTTAAAATATTCTGTAAGCACAAATGCTCTTATGACCAAGGGCCTCTAGTCTGACATATTCTACACCAAGGAATCCCTTGTGTATTTATTGGGCTCTATTCTCTCTATGCGACATAATTCATATATGTTGAGCATTTTTCATTTTAGTGTCCCTCTGTTCTGCATCTGGTACACCAGAGCTCTTCTTATACTTCCTTCCCTTTCTTAATACATTGAAGTTGTAGTATAGGTTGAATAGTTACGAATGGATTTGCATCATTCCAGCACCAGTTTCTCCAATATGTGAGGATTATAATTTCATAGCCAATTCAAGAGCCTTGGTCTACGACACAATATTTTGTTGCATCAAGGGAATCCAGACGTGTGGTAACAATTTTGCAATAAACCATTCTTTGTGTTGAATGTCTGACATCTGGAAAATTACTTTTTCCATCAACATCTTAAATATCTGGTCGACATCCCAAACAGATTCCGTAGGAAATTGTTTAATTTCCTTATTCTTCGTAATGCACTCTAACTCATATTTGGGCTTTTTGAACTCATCTATTAGTCCTGCTTGGATTTGATCTAATGTTTTATGTGGGACTCCTGTCAGAACCACAGATAATTTCATGTACCAATCCAATGCTCGACCCCCAAGGGTTGTATTCATTTAAGCCTTCTTGATGGCTTCATCTTGGACCTGTCGCACGGTTCACATGCCTTCACATAGAAATATATGTTGCTCAGGGTCTTCTAACCCATTTCCATTAAATATCGGTAACTTAATCTCAATCTCAACCATTATATTCATTCTAGGCACTGCTTAGATAGTGGGAATCCATTATCTTCTATTCCCATGACTACTGTTACTTTGACTAACAAATCCACTGGGATATGAGTTTCTAGATATTACCTCCAAAGATGTATGCGGGATAGTGGGTATGGTGTACTCACACTCTGGATATGGAACTTCTTTTTCTTCCTCTTTTTCAGGTATAGGATGGTATTCCTCTTCCTCGTTGCAAGAACCTTCGTCAAAGCATGACTCCAAATCATAGTCCTCTCTTCCGATCGTGTTGCAAATTTCTCTTCTGGTCACAATCCTTCTCCTCTTTCCCGACCAAAATCTTCTTCCACTTCTTAGACGCCCACCTTCTAGTTCCATCTCACTATCACCCGGAAATATCTCAGCTTGCGCTGCTCCAGTTTTATCAAACTTCATTTGTGAAATATCCTAGGTCTCTATGCACAAATCCTTATTCATCATAATCCATTCTTAATATCCCTTTCTCAAATACAAGCATCTTCATCCAAATCTTCAAAAGACTTCAAATAACGATCTCTAGGTCCTTGGAAAACTTTTCTTTCCACCTCACTGTATGATTCTATCATGTTAGAAACAATTTTAGTGATGTATCCTTCGGAAATATTATCCACCCAGAATTCAACTTCCCTAGATATGGGGTTGCTAACACTTTTCAACAGCTGAAACAACCAAGGGCTCCAATCTATCGGTTCTCCCCCATGAAAGTTTCTCTGCTAGGTTGCTAGCCTCAACAACCATTAAAATAGGAAATTCACAAAATAAAATCTCATGAATATCTGGATAGAGATATCATTCAAACCACTCAGTTGGATTCATCCAAGATCCTTCACTTTCTTTTCATGCAAACTCTAGTTCCTTAGAATCCACCCAATCTTGAATTTTTTGCTTCGTCGAGTGCCACAACATATCCCCACTAAAATTATTTACGGCCTCAACAGTGGAACAATTTGTTGGATTTCACCTCTGGTCAACCCAGGTTCAGATCCTTGGCCATCAACAAAAACCTAGATACCAACCCAATAGAGAAAAGCTCAGCCGACAGTAACTGTGACGTAGATGCAGTCTCACCCGAGATATCTTATGGGGAACTTCCAGACTAGGTTTCTGCAGTTATGTGGGGTTTACTACTCTCACGTCGCTTTATCATAGAGCTTGACCAAATCTGGGGTTTATATTTCTTATCCCTTATCTATTCAATCAAGATACCAACCTAATTACCAGTCGACACAAATCATAATAATAACATAACAACCTTATTACATATTCATTCAATAAGTAGTGCGATAGAGAAATATAAGGGATTCGTCATAAACAAATATAGTGTGACAAATTTATATTTACTTATTCACAACATACATGCAACAGACATAATCACATTAATCAATGACATACATAGACAACAATTAACGTGGAAACCTGTCTCTGAAAAACCACAAAGGTGCTCTTCATTTGGCATGAGAAATATGTTAGCAGGCTTTTGTCTGCGCACTCAGCTTGCATACTCTTCTCTAGGTATTCTTTACAATTCAAAAATACTTTTCTCCCCTCATGCTCTCTAGTTTTAAGTCTATATACTTCCTCTCTTCTTCACTCCTCTGTCGATCTGGACACAACTTGGATTGTTCCTCTAAATAAAACAACTATCTTATTCTCTTCTCTAACAAAACAATTAATAACCAATGCCAGTCCTGCACACTACTTGGGTTCACCCTTTTATAAGCTTCTACCTCTCCTAATCAACCAACTCTTTTCTGTTAGTCGACAGGTTGTCATTTCTATTCTCGTACATTCAATTACAACTAAAAATAAGCACTATTAGTCGAAAATACAATTATGCTTTATTTCCAAAAGTGTTCTTTATTCCAACTAACTCCTTACCCATGACCAGTTGAGATATCATTTTCATTGCTCTACTCTTCTTATGTCACGGTTTCTTCCGTCGTGGATTCTCTTGTCACCAATCTTTCCATCGTGGTTGCTTCTGTCGCAAGCTCTCTTCCATCGCAACTTCTCATTTCTATCTTGCAACCAAATTCTTTATCTTCCCAAGCAGAATTCTAGCCAAATTTTCCTTAACTTTTTCTAGGGACAACAACAAACATAGAGATGATTTTGACTTCTAAATTAGGATTGATCACCTCCTTTTAATATCTTAATTTTCTCTTATCCTATAACTCTTTATCGCACCACAACATCTTCTTGAATTTAGATGTGATGATATTTTTAATATTACACTATTCTACAGAGTGACCTCTTCTTTGAATCCCTAATGACTTAGCCAAGATTTGGCATATTTATGCCAACATCTTTTAAGTCATAGGTGGTTTTGACTAGAGTATGAAGCAATCTTAGGAAGCCTCTTGTTTCCCATGTTGTTTATCTTGTTCTTGTACATTAGGAGCCTTGTCATAACCATGCTTTAATTAAAGACTCCCTTTTATGAGGATGATAGGATAATGTGTATTATCTTATTCTAAGGTTATATTTTATAAAGCACTTTTGGATTTTCTCTATTGTTCTCCATGATTCTCCATGTTTAATAATGTATTTAAGAATACATTTACATAATTAATATTTAATTTAATGACATTTGGTTAAATTAGTATAATTTTATTTTATTTTGAAAATATTAAATAAATAATTTTTTTTAAGTTTAAGCTTTTTAAATCCAAAATTAAAAAACAAAAATAATATAAAAAAGTAATTAATTTTTTAATGTTGAATTTCATTTTATATGATATTATTGATTATAATTTAGAGATAGAATATGGCATTTTTTCAACTCCTTTGACTCATTTTTTCCAATCTTCGTGTCAAGAGGTGCTTTGTACAAATATAAAGGAGCTAGGTGCACTATAACACAATATGGGGGGGATTTTGTCATGTAACATTACCAAAAGTAAAAAAAATAATTACAAAAATTATGCTAGCTCAAGCACTAAGAGGGGGATCAAATTTCTAGAGGTGTTAAAAAATTACACCTCAAGAAATTGGATCCTTCTTAGTGCTTGGTAGATCTAGTTTAAGATGGATCTATGCTAGTGTAACTTCAAAATTAAAATTGGATAAACATACATACAATTACTAAATAAATTCATAATACTTTTACATCCCAATAAGAAAAAGAGTGTATCATTGTACCCATATGATGCTAATGTATAGTATTTTACAAAACTAAAAATAAAGTAAGAATAATAATAATGCTACAAAATAATAATGTTTAAATAACATTGATACTTTCGTAATTGTGAGTACATCATTACTTACATAAGAACTCAAGTAAAGTAGTGATTTTTTAAGACCATTCACATTCATAATTGTAACTTGAAAATTATTATTTTGTAAGTTCTCATGCAGCTTTGGAACTCGCATCTGTTTTTTGTGAGTGTCAAAACAAAATTGAGCTGAATTGTATCTGGTCCACTCTCGGTTGCATTCGACACCCCTTCATTTTATAAGTTGGAGTCTTTGTTGAGTCTTGTTGTAAAAGGATAGAGTTGCAAGAATCCCTTCGCTAGTTGAGTGAGTATTTAGTTTATTAATGGCTAGAATCAATAGTTTGGTAGAGTCACTGAACACTCTACTCTCCTCTGTTGACAACATTGTTATTGTCGACAAGGTTATTTTCACTCACATTTTAGATTATGTACAAGATTCACTAGACACTCTTGAGTTCCTACAGCTTGAGCCATAGCTCATACGAGAAGAAGCACATTCTAAACTTGTTCATGTTAAGAAGAATACTCTTTATGATTTTGTTCAACAACCTACATAAAATGATGCCACTTTAGAATTACATAAGCAAATCAATCCAGCCTTATTCCAGAAGCGACATAAAATGAATATGAAGTTATGTATATAGACGTTGTGCTTGTTCTTTCCAAGCCCATCATTAGACCATGGGAAAATATCAACCACAACAAGCTCAAAATTGGACTTTGATATGACAAGGAAGTGACAGTTTAGATTCATGATCTCTCCAATCCCATCGATAGTTTTAGAGTGTTGGATTCATTAATGATATTTCATCTTCATCCACATCATTTTAGAGATTGACATGCCAACACTATTATCAAGTTGGCCAAATGAAAGATCAATGTTTTGAACTCCATCCTTGTAAGCATTGTGGAAAGCACACCCATTCTTCAAATAGATGCTTCTGTTGGGGCGCGCACCTTAACGGTCCCTAATTTTGGTAACTCCACGGTTTTTGTGGAAGTTTGTAAGTAGAGTTGCGACTCAAAATAGTCTTAGGGGTGTCGAGGTTAAGTAAAAGCCTTCTTTTTGTAATAAACCCGTGGTTTAATTCTAGGGTTTAGGGTTCATGGTGCCCATGGTTTTGTAATAAGTGCAATATAAATAAGCACTCTTGTAAAGAAGTCAGTTTAGGCTTTTGATGTAAGATGAATTGATGCGAAGCTAAGGATTGTTTGTAAGAAAGGTTAAGTCCCAGCTATGTGCGTGGAAAATCTCTGCAGCTGTGTGCGCAGAGATCTACAGCTTAGTGTGTAGCTTGAGGAATTGAAGGGATCTGCAGCTGAGTGCGCAGATCAGAACTGTGGTTTTTGTAAAGAGTTGAATAAAACACAGTTCTATGAACGTAACCCCTAAACTGGGGGTGAACCACGTTATATCGTGTGTTTTGGTTCTGTTGTGTTGTTGTTATGTTCTTTTATGCATTAATAATTATATAACTGATAAGTAAGATCACTGCTAAATACTAACTTCGCTGTGAATTCCCAGTAAAGGGTTAAGCAAGGCACTGTTTGTTTATCTAACCGCGAAGCTAAATAAGTGAATATCAAAGCTCTGTATTTTAATGATTATCATTTGTTAGAAGCTAAAGGTGCAGTAATATCCCTCTTCTGCTTGTAGAAACCTGATTCTGCGGCACCCCATAGCTGTTTCGGGTGAGACTGCAACTTGTTCGCAGGTTGTTGCCGAAAGGGCCAACACTGTAGGTATTTTGTTGGTGCGAGGACAAAAGTATAGAACCTGGGTCTGCCCTAAGCCCAACAAATTGGTTCCGTTGCCGGTTGAACTCAGTATCTTCTCAAGAGGGGTTTACGTCGTACCTCGAGGGCTATGTTTTGGAGACCCTCAGTGAAAGAAATCGGTGATTAGATTGAAGAGACTTATCTGAACTTTGCTGTACAAGAGAAAAAAGATCCGCGTCGTAGTTCAAACGACTTTTTACAAAGGTACGTTTTTTCTGATGTTTATGAAATTTTCTTTGGTAGTATCCACATAGAGTTGCACCAGTGGTTATCCAAGTTAACAGAGAGAAGGACGAACTTCCAAGAAGGTCAGTTTCCTGATTGGACTCCCGCAAGAATTAATATATTGAAAAGGGTGAACAAGGAGATATCCTGAGTTGTTGATTTCCAGACAACGCAAACCCTTGAAGCATTTGTGACGGAGTTCACCATTGACACAAGTATGTCCTTCAGCGAAGCCAAAAGACAGTTCTTCAAAGGACCAAGGGGTAAGTACTTGAATTCATTTAGTTTGAGAATTAAAATGCTATTGGCTGAAAAAGGTATATTGCTCATTGAATCAGACTGTTAGATTTAGTATTACTAATCTACGTTTGCAAGTGAAAGTACCTTCGACGAGCAAAGCGGTTTGCTGCGAAGTGGCAAAAGGTACAAGAGGAATTTTGAGTCCTATACCCTAGGTCAGAATACTGAGTCTAACCTTGCAAGTCCAGCAGCCTCAGATCCCGAAGAAACCCCTTCTGTTGGAAATCCTCCGATAACCCCGTAGCGAAGACCTATTATCCCTGAGAACCCGTCGCAGTCTGAAAGTAACCCTAGCCCGAGTATTCTTGTCGCAGGTCAGTCTACCCCAGTAAGTTCCCCCCCACCTACTACTAGTCCCCCTCCCCCTCCCCCTAGATCTGTGATGGCCCATATGAATGACGACATTAAGCTACCTGTTTTCAAAGGAACTGGATCAGAGGATCCAGAACAGTTCTGGTTCTTATGTGAAGCAGTGTGGACTGCCAAGAACATTACGGATCAAGATATAAGAAGAGCGCGGCTGGTTACTTCTTTTAGAGACCGCGCTTTGACTTGGTTCATGAAGTATTCCATTACTCAGAACCATGTCTTGGCTGATATAAAAGCAGCAATGATAAAGGAATTTAAGAAGCCTAAATCAGAGTCACAGTGTATCACTGAGCTAAAGGAAATTTAGCAGAGGCGAGGAGAATCAGTGTGGGACTTTGATCAAAGGTTCAAAGTTATGCTAAATCAAGTCAGTTTCACTATTGGACCAGCGCAGCATAAGGAATGGTTCATTATAGCTTTGTTACCGCACATCAGGACTCCACTCATGCAACAGAAGGTTGTGGATCAGCAGGAGGCTTTGGAAATCGCTATGAAGCTTGAAACAGCCCCTGTCGAAGATAATTCTGGTGTTGCTCAAATACAAGCGCAGTTGGCAGCGATGGCTCTGGAGCTTCGCGATATGAAAAAAGGGAAAGCCAGTCACGAAGAGGTTTGGTGTACACAATGTCGGATAGAGGGTCACGACAAGGAACAGTGTCCTGCGGTAAGGAATTTCCTGAATTCTGGTGCACCAAACCCATTCAACCCTAGTGTTCTATATTGTGAGATCTGTAGGACAACTGGCTAGCATCGACCTGAAGACTGCTATCTCCTGCAGAGGTATGTGCAAGTCCCTAAGAACCCTTGTTGTAAGTTCTGTAAGTCAGTGGGACACAACGAAGATGAGTGTCGCAGCTTTGACCTCATGAGAGAATGCACTTATGATGCTTATCGGGTACAAAATGATGGCCAAGGCAATGATGGATATGGTTACCGTGGTAGTACATCAGGTCGCAAAACTTTTGGAGATCATGGTTGTGGTGGTATGGCTGGCAGAGGACGAGGTCAGGTTGTGTGCTATAACTGTAACCAGGTAGGACATCTAGCTAGAGACTGTCGAAACCCAACTACGACATGTCGATATTGCAGAGCTGTCGACCATGTGATTGAGCAATGCCCGCAGCTGATCACGAAGATTCAAGAAAGAAATAGTGGCCCTACTCAGAATATTTAGCTAATTGATGGGGAGCAACAACCTATCCCATCCATTAATGTTGTTACCAGGAGTGGAGCTATGACAAAAGTACAGAACAAGGAGAAACAACCTGCCGAGGCTTGGGTCTGTAAGGCCCCAGAAAAAATCCCAGCATTTGATGTCGAAAGAGAAAAAGAGACATTTATGGAAGCCAAGAGAGACTTTGCTGAACCGAACACATCAGTAGTACATGCACAACAACCTCAGCAGCAGTCGCAGCCGCAAGAAGCTTCAATGGATAAAGTAAGTACCTTGTCCTCCTTTTTACAGAGTTGTATGAAGCTCTTAAGAAATTAGAATGCTTTAAACGAGTTGCAGAAAGTTATTGCTTCTTGAGAACCTCAGCGAAGTTCTGGTAAGGATAAAACTGTTCATAGAGTCAGAAGAACTGGCAGGGAGATGAGATTGAATGCTCAAATAGGAGAATATGACATGACTGATGTCATCTTGGATCTAGGATCAGAAGTGAATGTCTTAACTAAGCAAACATGGGAACAAATGGGAAAACCTACTCTGGAATGGTCCCCTATACAGTTGAGATTAGCCAATCAACAGAAGATTGTGCCCCTAGGAAGAATCCCTAGCGTATCAGTAGATATTGATGGAGTCAGTACCTTAGCAGACCTTGAGGTAATTGAAATAATTGATGACAACAACCCCTATCCAGCACTGCTAGGCATTGAATGGGCAATAGATAATGATGCAGTAATCAACCTGAAGAAGAGGCAGATGACTTTCGAAGGGAAAGGACTGAGAGTCATAGTCCCATTGGATCCTTCTCAAGGAGAGAGGTACACCGAGCCAGTAAGAGATGAAGACCCAGATGTTTTGGACCATATCTACAATATCACAGTGAAGGACGAAGATTATGTTGATCCTACTGCCGAAGGTATCATGGATTGGTAGTGTGACAACTCCTGCATGACGGATTTAGATGATGGCCTAGAGAATTGGCAGAATAGACTGTATGAGCTACATGGACATCGATGTGCAAGAATTACCAAGTCTCTCAGATGGATTAGTTCACAGACAAGAATCGTACCTGTTTTTTATGGTTCGACAGACCTAGAAGGGTTTATTGTGCAATTCTCAGAGCAGGTACCAGACTCACAGAAAATAGAGACTCTAGATTCAGCATTCAGAGCCACAGCAGCCAGATGGTGGAATGGTCACAAAAAGTACATTCATAGTTGGGAAGCATGCTAGAATTCCCTTTGCCTAAGATTCAAGGACCAACCTCAGGAGGTGTGAAGCAAGTTTAATGGTATGACCAGTCCTCAGGGACATTTGGAGCAATGCTACGAAGCATGGAAGCATGTACCTCGTGAAGAATGGGTACATAGGTTTGTGCACACCCTGGAACCTATAGCGAAGAACTGGTATGCGGAGGTCGAGCTTCGCTACGGTACTGTAAGTTGGGATAGTCTTGTTGATAGTTTTGTGATGAAATTTTCTATTAATGAGGTTTCTCCTGCTTTGGACGTAGCTGTTAGGTTGATCTATACTAAAGTATTTGATGATCAAGAAATAGCAGAATAACAACCTGATTGGAAGGAACAAGAAGCCAATGCAGTAGAATGTTATAACCTCGCAATTGAGGAGGATGACGATCCGCGCAACATTAACATTACTGAGTCAGAAGGACACTGCGAAGTACATGGACCAGTAGTTGAAGCACCTGAAGTGACTCAACCCTTGAAGACACGGACCGTAAACATTGGGTCAGAAGAAAACCCTAAGTATGCTACCATTGGAGATTATTGGGATGACGAAATGGTAAGCAAGGTGACCCAACTTCTCCATGAATATCAGGACCTATTTTCGACGAAGTTCTCAGAGATGAAAGGTATCCTTGGTGGTATAGGAGTGATAAAGATCCCTTTGAAACCTGATGCAAAGCCTGTGAAACAGCGCCCTTATAGGCTAAACCCTAAGTATAAGGAAAAAGTTAGAATGGAGCTAGATAAGATGCTTGCTGCAGGAATCATTGAGCCTGTTGAAGAATCCGAATGGGTCAGTCCTATGGTGGTGCAAGAAAAAAAGACTAAGGGAGAAATCAGAATCTGTGTCGATCTGAGAAAGCTGAATGATGCCTGTTTACATGACCCTTTTCCCACCCCCTTTACAGATGAAGTTTTAGACAATGTTGGAGGTCAAGAAGTGTACTCTTTTACTGATGGATTTTCAGGTTACCATCATATTAGAATTGCTCCAGAAGATCGACACAAGACAACCTTCGCTACAGAGATGGGATCCTTCCAATATACAGTTATGCCCTTTGGATTGAAGAATGCACCTGCTATGTTTTCTAGAGTAGTCATCTCTGCCTTTAAGGAATTTATACATAAATTCTTAGAAGTTTATTTTGATGATTGGACTATCTTCAGGTTATTAAAAGACCATATAGCTAGTTTAAGACTTATGCTGGACAAATGTAGACAGCATCATATTTCCTTGAACTTGAAAAAGTGTATCTTTTGTGCCCCTTTTGGAATTCTGCTAGGTCACATTGTATGTAAGCAAGGATTGATGATGGATCCTACGAAGATAGCCATTATTGTGAACCTGCCACCTCCAAAGTCTGTTAAACAACTTCGCACTACGCTTGGTCATACTGGATATTACAGGAAATTCATTAAAGGATACACTCAGATTATAGCCCCTATGGAAAAGCAATTGAAGAAAGATATTAAGTTTGAATGGACACTTGAGTGTCAAGCGAGCTTGGATATTTTGAAGGAAAAGATGGTAACTGCCCCTATATTAGTATTCCCTGACTGGAATAAGGAGTTTCATGTGCATGTCGATGCATCCTCCATTGCTCTGGGTATAGTATTGGCTCAGTCAGGTGAAGGTAATATTGATCACCCTATTTCTTTTGCAAGTAGAAAACTGTCCACGGCAGAAAAAAAATTATACTACTACAGAACGAGAAGGTCTAGCTATGGTTTATGCATTGCAGAAGTTTCGACATTATCTGTTAGGATCTCATTTTAAGATGTTCACTGACCACTCTACTTTGAAGTATTTGGTTAACAAGCAAGTGCTAGGTGGAAGGATATGCAGATGGTTGATTCTGTTTTAGGAATATGACTTTGAGATCATAGTCAAACCTGGAAGACTGAATCTAGGGCCTGACCACTTGTCGAGGCTCGAGTTAGGAGAAGAGCCCATTAGTCTGGACGAAGGTCTTCCTGATGCCCAGTTGTTTGCCATCTAGATGGTTGATGATTATTTCCAGGATATTGTTCAGTACTTGTCTATAGGTTTTGCACCCGCCGAAATGACAACGCAGCAGAAGAAGCAGCTGGTGGTTAGAGCAGCTGACTTTACCTTAATAGCAGGATAACTATATAAGATGGGACCAGATGAAATACTGCACAGATGTGTCCTGGAGCATGAAAAGCCATTAATTTTGGCTGAGGCACATTCTGGAGCAGCAGGAGGTCATTACGCAGGAAAATCTACAGCACAGAAGATCCTGACAGCCGGATTGTGGTGGCCCACAATTCATAAGGATGCAAGAGAATATTGCCATAGCTGTGACATCTGTCAGAGGATAGGTAAACCATCCAGGAGGGATGAGATGCCTCTAGTTCCGCAGGTAAGTTTACAACCCTTTGACAAATGGGCTATTGATTTTGTTGGACCTATCAACCCCCCTGCGAAGAAATCTGGAGCAAGATACATTATTACAGCAACTGACTACCTTACTCGTTGGGCCGAAGCTCAACCAGTCAAGACCTGTAGTGCTGCTACAGCCGCGAAGTTCATCTTCGATAACATCTTGTCAAGATTTGGGTGTCCTAGAATTCTTATGAGTGATCAAGGATCACATTTCCTAAATAAGACTATTGAAGTATTGACTGAAGAATTTCAAGTATATCGTCAGAAGAGTACTGCCTATCATCCTCAAGAAAATGGAACTGTCGAAGCCTTTAACAAGATCCTTGAACATGCTTTGACGAAGGTTTGCAATGCTAACAGAAATGACTGGGATCTTAGAATTCCAGCAGTACTATGGGCTTATAGAACCACCTGCAAGAAGTTGACAGGCAATACACCTTTTAGGTTGGTTTATGGACAAGAAGCAGTCATGCCCATGGAGTACATTGTTCCTAGCCTCAGAAGATCTGCTTTCACAGAAATGGATGACCCAAATGTGATGAAAGAAAGGCTGGCAAGGATACTAGAACTTGAAGAGGACAGATTCATTGCAGGGTTCTAGCAGCAAGTGCAGAAAGCTAGAGAAAAAGCATGGCATGATAGACACATTAAGAGGAAGCAGTTCCAGAATGGTGATCTTGTGCTTTTATATGACAGTAAATTCATGAAATTCCCGGGGAAGTTCAAGACACATTGGAAATGACCATACATAGTGCAGAGAGTTACTGATGGTGGCGCAATCCAGTTAGCTAAATTGAATGGTGAAATTTTACCTTCCATGGTGAATGGAAGTAGGTTAAAGAAGTACAGGGACAAGCCGGGACCCTTTAATCAGAAGTAGCAGCAAGAAGGGCAGTCTAAGTACCAAGAACAGTTGGAATTGGGTACTAGACTATAATGAAGCTGTTCTCAAAGCTACGAAGTGTTGAAGACTGTCAAAGTTTGAAGGTTGAAGTTTGGTTGCCGTGTAGGTCAGGATGGGTCGAAGGCGAATATTATGTCGAGGGTACTCATTGAGGTGAAGATGAAGTTAGTAGTTATGTCGAAGAAGAAAGGTGTGTTGCAACCTAAAATGTGACTGACGGGACAAATTCGACTTGGCGGCGTTGGCACGTGAACTACCTGTCATGATGAGATCTTGGGAAAATCTAGCGCCGTGTGGGCCAGATTCACCGCCGTTCCATCATATTTGGCATCATTAATGCACCATGATGACATATTTTGTTGCGAGATTCTATAAGAAGCTACACCGGCCTCCAACTCCTGCATTTGGCACTTCTTTGAGTTTACAGTTAGCACCATGTCGAATGATCGCAAAGTCCAGGAATTGTTACGAGAGTTCAGGGAGAGAGGTCTGCAGAACCTTATGAGCAATCCTCCTTGCGAGGAGGTGTCTCCAGCGCCAAAGCAGCCAATGCAGATACGATCAACCAGAAAGAAATTTAAGGCATAAGTTCGCTCTAAGTGGAACGAAGAAAGGCACAACCCCTCAGGAAAGACTCAGGAGGATCCCGAAGAATGGAGGCATGCTGTTTGTCTTATGCAAAATTACAATGGCATGCAATCACAAGGGCACCGCCTGTTAAGGACTCAAAGTTGTGGATGGTCAAATGTTCGATAGGACATGAATGGGAGGTAGTTCAAAGGATGGGGTCGCTGATAGAAGGCCCAATGACCCCCATGACCACCATAAATATGACGGAGGCAGACCGCAACATGAGAGATGGTTGTATTCTACTAAGGATGAAAGGATGAAGGATCAAGCAAGCCGTGCCCATGGTAGCAGTAGCAGAAGGGATGACGATGCAGTCGTAGCAAGCCGTTTACTATCTTCGCCAGCAAATTTCTCCCACTAGACGAGGAGCTGAGTGTCCCGGGACAGGACACTGGTGAGTCTTAGGGGCCTGTTGGGGCGCGCACCTTAACGGTCTCTAATTTTAGTAACTCTGTGGTTTTTGTGGAAGTTTGTAAGCAAAGTTGCGACTCAAAATAGTCTTAGGGGTGTCGAGGTTAAGTAAAAGCCTTCTTTTTGTAATAAACCCATGGTTTAAGTCTAGGGTTTAGGGTTCGGGGTGCCCATGGTTTAAGCCCATGGTTTTGTAATAAGTGCACTATAAATAAGCACTCTTGTAAAGAAATCAGTTTAGGCTTTTGATGTAAGATGAATTGATGCGAAGCTAAGGCTTGTTTGTAAGAAAGGTTAAGTCCCAGCTGTGTGCGTGGACGACCTCTACAGCTGTGTGCGCAGATGGTTTTAGGTGATTAAGAAGATCTGCAGCTTAGTGCGCAGCTTGAGGAATTGAAGGGATCTGCAGCTGAGTGCGCAGCTTGAGGAATTGAAGGGATCTGCAGCTGAGTGCGCAGATCAGAACTGTGGTTTTTGTAAAGAGTTGAATAAAACACAGTTCTGTGGACGTAACCCCTAAACTGGGGGTGAACCACGTTATATCATGTGTTGTTGTTATGTTCTTTTATGCATTAATAATTATATAACTGATAAGTAAGATCACTGCTAAATACTAACTTCGCTATGAATTCCCAGTAAAGGGTTAAGCAAGGCATTGTTTGTTTATCTAACCGCGAAGCTAAATAAGTGAATATCAAAGCTCTGTATTTTAATGATTATCATTTGTTAGAAGCTAAAGGTACACTAATATCCCTCTTCTGCTTGCAGAAACCTGATTCTGCAGCACCCCATAGCTGTTTTGGGTGAGACTGCAACCTGTTCGCAGGTTGTTGCCGAAAGGGCCAACACTGTGGGTCTTTTGTTGGTGCGAAGACAAAAGTATAGAACCTGGGTCTGCCTTAAGCCCAACAGCTTCATTTTGAAGAAACCCACAAGAGAGAAGATTCACTATGGGTGGATTTGTTCTTGACAATGGTCATCAACAACCAAGAATATACATATATAATACCAAAGAGTTCATTCATGAATATTGACATATCTTGTAGTTGAGCCATCTTCATCTCCTTACATTGCTCTTGCCAAGGGGGAATGTTGAACAATCAGAACCAAGTAAGCAAGAACAAGAGAGCATGCATTGGATCCAGATCCTTGATCCCTATACACTCAAGGCTATATCCAGGTCCAAATCTAAATCCATGGATATCCATTTAGTAGAATATTGTACTAGAATCTACTAACCTTTTAGAATGGTCCACCAAGAACCTCTAAGCCTTCGAGCCAAGTTCTATATTTTGTGGTTGGCTTAAATCCACCCACTTAGTAGAAGATAGATAACTTCTGCTAGCCTTTTGGAATGTTATAGGAACCCCTGGGCCTTCAAGCAAGTTCCAGAGTTTGTGGTCAGAGTTAAACCGCCTTCATAGTTCATGATTTTACAATTGCTAAGATCAAGAGTTTGTGGTTAGGTTTAAACCACCCACGTAGTAAAAGACTTTAGCATCTGCTATCCCCCTTTGGTTGGTGGTTTACCAAAACCACCACTTCAGAGAGAACTTGTACTTAGCATTAGAAGTCAACTTCTGCTAACTTTCTTGCCATAGTCAGATTGTCAAGCTGGAGATGTTCAACCTTTTGCAACCATCGTTCTCTAGATTTCAGCTCTCTTTTCTTAGACTCATATACACCCCTTTGGATTAAGGGGGCGTTTGTTGGAAACTAATCTATTAGGTTAGAAGACAAAGAATTTTTGGGAGTCCAAGAGACCACTTGGAAGTTGAAACTAAGGGTCATTCTCTCATGTATATATGTGTACATATCCCAATGAGAAAATATTGAGCTTTCATGTCTACTTTTCCTTATGTTATTCGATATGTGTTTAGTCATTATATTATGTGCCTTTGTGAGGCACGTGACACTTTATTGTTGTATTAATAATTATATTTTTTATTTTTATGGATACAAAGTTAAATTATGATACTGAGTACTTTTTTTTAACTAAAAAATTGTAACTTTTTATTCAAAATGAATCAAAGTTACATAATGTACCCATATTATACCCATCTTATCTTCATGCATTCTCCATGCAAAACAAAACTTCTCTAAGTTCTAAGTTCTTACATCACTACATATTAAAAAAAATTATCTTATAGGACAAGTAACAATACTAATAAGATATTACACATGGTCATGGGTTTTGAACCTGAAGAACTCTAAGAGAAGTGAGTTTATATAAGAGACACATTTAGTAAAAGTAAAATGTGTGGTTTATAAAAGTTATGTGTTAGAGTTAACTAAAAGCAAACTATACTTCTACATAGTATTAAAAATATATTAAAAAAATAATGATAGTTGTATTAATAATTAGTTTTTATTTTTTATGGAACAAGGTTAAATTCTAATAGTGAGTAGTATTTTGTTTTATGTATCAAATTTAAATTAACTATTATTTAAAAATACATGATTTCATTATTATAAATGGGTGATAATAAGGAATATTGACATTTTTAAATATTATTTAAACAATTATAAAATAATGAATATAAAAATTAACTGGTAGCTAGCTCATGAATGGATAACTAGTAGCAATGCATGGATAACTCATAGCTGATGGATAACACTCATAACATAATATAGGTAGACATGGATAACTCAAAGTTGAACTAATTTAAGTAGAAGAATATGAGGAATACAAAAAAATTCCAAAATGTCTTTCATTCTATAACTATCTCTTAACCATTTTTTGTGAAATTATCTTTTAACCATTTGATCTGTGCTAGTACAATATAATTTGCAATTTACAAAATCTATATGTACACAACAACATATTTACAAAATCTATATCTGTACACATTTTCTTTCCTTTCATTGTGAAAAATATAAATAAAACTAATTTTATAATTACAATTAAAAAAACTATTAAAACTAAAGACTAAAATTGATCATTGAATAATAAATAAAAATCTTGTTGTACATTGAATTATAAAATTGATTTGATTATAAGACTAAAAGTTTTAAAGATCTAAAAGTTTTAAAAATGTTTTGTAATTGGTGTTTAAGAATTTTAAAAATGTTTTGTAATTAGTATTTAAGGATTTTACAAATATGTTTGAAATGTTTATCTCAAAATAAATTTTAATATTTATCTCAAAATAAAATAAAATTTATTTCATTTCTTTATAAAAAATAGTATATAAAAATTTTAAAAAAAGAAAACACATTCTAAATTTATAATTATTTCAATTAATTATGTTGAAAAAAAATTCATAATGATCATTAAAAAAAATATAATATAATTATTCACTTATGTTATAAAAAATTATTATGCATATGACCATGACTCATGAGTATGGCGGTTTACATACCCATGAAAGTCCTATGCTAAAATTTGAACATATTTCTAAATTACATTACATATTACAGCATGAGTGGGCCTAATGGTTAAGAGCATGTGTTTTCTCTTAGGAGGTCACGGATTCAAATCCAGAGGCAGGTAGTGTATGTACACCTCTGTAGACTTTAGGAGTTAGTGTCCCTTGTCCCACAAACAAGGGGTCTCATACACCAATTAAAAATAGATTATTATTATTATTATTATAAAGTTATACATTTGGAAATAAATTTTTATGTTTATCTGAGGCGAGTCTTTTGAAATTAATTTATTATAAATGAAACGAAACGGCCCTAACCAATTTTGCTTTTAAAGGTAAAAATTAATTTACCTGGGGTTACTCGACTTTTTCTTCGTAGGACACAAGGTACTATGCTTTATTTATAGAAAGTGGCACTAATTTTAAGGAATATTGAGGAGATCACATAGATTACATAGACAGCTTACTTTACATTTTGAAAAATTCCAAACTTTTATTAAAGACAGCTATGGAGAAAAGACAAGCACTGCGGCGAGGGAGGCTTAAATAGGAGTGAGCTAGCTGTGGAGCAAAACTCCCTCCATCGGACGGAGGAGGAACAAAGTGGAGGAGGAGCAAAGTCAACGCTAACTTTGCTCCTCCTCCGTCCAATGAGGGAGGATTGCTCCACAGCTAGCTTACTCCGGCTTAAATATGCTTGCGAGTAAAGGAATCTTAATGATGGGAAATCCTTATCTGAATTCTAAAATATCTCAAACGTCTTTCTTTCTTGTTTTTTTAAGTATTTTGAATAAATTTTGTTTTCTAAGTATTTAGCGATAAAATGCTTAGACACCATTAAATTTGAATTGTTTATGGATCCAGCAATGTGTAAATTCTACCATGTTTTTATTTTAAACATTATGATTTTTTAAGCTAGTACACTTCCCTTACTATATTTACGTCGAAGACGTTCTTCTCCCAGGTCCGTTTTTCGCCACCGTGGCAAAAAATGGTCGTCCCTTCCACGAATTGTTTGTTGCTGGGTGTCATTTTGTTTGCCCAATCAGCGTTTGCCACGTGCCTCTCAAATTCTTAGACGTGTCTCATCTATTCTTGAAGATCTGTCGCGTGTTGAATGTTGTTTGCAGCGGTTGCGTGTTCAAGGAGTTCACTGCGTCTGCCATTCTTTCCCTCTGGTGTGTAACTCTCCTGTCTGCATCGGTTCCCTCTAGCTCTGGCGTGCAACTCGCCCTTGTCGAAGAAGCACAGTCAAACGTAGAGGCACTATAATATCCAAGGCTGTAGCTCTTCCTCGGTGTGATCTTTCATAGGGAGATCACGGCCACACTAGGTTCATAGGGATTTTTCCTTTACTTACCTGCGTGACAGAGTCTGGTTCAACCGCACACCGTATCTCCTCATCGACCAGTTCCACGAGGTTTTCTTAGTATTTCGGCCTAGCTACTATTTAAGCAGTCGCTCAGTTAGAACCAGTGATGTTCCTGTCGTTAATTCTCTCCTACAACAGTTTTGAAATGTAGACCCCAAGGCTGAAATCGCTCCAATTCAAAATACTACCTCTTCAAGGACGCAAAAATGATCTTGAGGGATGGTGCAGCATGATTTCAACGAACTTCTGCTTCACTCCTTCAAATTTTTCTTCAGACATAGAGATTTTAGCGATTTACAAGTTAGAGATTGCAATTGTTTCCTTTCCTCCCTCCTATTTAGTTTCTTGTTTTGTATTACCAATGGAAGAATTTTACAGCCTGTTTACATCCTTGAGTGGGCACTCTCTTGAGACCGTACAGTAGGATTCAACACAGGGCTGGATAATCTCATTAATAAGGAGGAGGAGTTAAGAATTACCCTGCATCTGGGTCATCGGTGATGCTGCCACTTGACTCCACAAACTCGTTCCAAATAGTAGAGATTTTAATATGCGGAGGTGAACCGGAAAATGCTTACAACAAATTGAAATCTAGCAATTTTAGAGACACTGTCAATAACTGCGACATAATAGTCATTACATATAGAAACCCAAGATGGTCGATGGAGAAAATGCCCAAGACGATGGCGATGCCAGACATGCTCATTCTTTCTAACAGAGAAATGAATATTGCAAACGCTGAACGAAAACAATATACACAATGTACATGTACAATGAACGAAAACAGTGAAGGGCAGGCTGCATGACTCCTGTCTTACATATGGCCACGGGCACTCTCTTGAGACCGCACAGTAGGATTCAACACAGGGCTGGATAATCTCATTAATAAGGAGGAGTAGCCAGGAATTACCCTGCATCTGGGTCATCGGTGATGCTGCCACTTGACTTCACAAACTCGTTCCAAATAGTAGAGATTTTAATATGTGGAGGTGAACCGGAAAATGCTTACAACAAATTGAAATTGAAATCTAGCAATTTCAGAGACACTGTCAATAACTGCGACATAATAGTCATTACATATAGAAACCCAAGATGATCGATGGAGAAAATTCCCAAGACGATGGCTATGCCAGACATGCTCATTCTTTCTAACAGAGAAATAAATATTGCAAACGCTGAACGAAAACAATATACACAATGTACATGTACAATGAACGAAAACAGTGAAGGGCAGGTTGCATGACTCCTGTCTTACATATTGCCACAACTTAACTTTGTCAAGTAGTTAAGAATGCTATGTTAGTGCCGAGGCAAGCATGAAATTGAGAAGCCAAGGGATATGGAAGAACTACACTACTTCATAAATAAGTAGAGGCACTTTATTTCTTTGTTTTCACTTCACTTTCCCTTAGAGCGTAGGGCTCAAATATAACTTCATTCATATTAGGCAATAGCATTCACGCTTTGGCTTGGGAGGTTTAAATTTTCAATTATCTAGGTTTATTGATATTAACTTATTTCAGTGGATTTACTTATCTGACAGTCTTAGGAAGAAATTTACTTAAGCTATACACAAGATAATATAGTCATGGAGATGGGGAAACATATAAAAAAAACCTTGGTCAAATAAAAGTTTATACAAAGAACTTGACTTGCTACTCGCAAATCTCTTAAATGGCCATTTTCCTTGCCTTGTTCTCCTAAAAGACAGTGCATAAGCCCGATTAATAGAATGAATTTACCATTCTATGCTATTATAAAAATGAAAGTAAACATTAAAATCAATTTTGTGTTTATGCCAGAGACATATAGGCATGCATAAACAAAGTCTTATATTTGACACATTTTACAATGTCCCAACTTGTAAATATAATCTATCTAAAAGTACTTAGATAAATAGTCATGATCTATGAATCATACTTTTTCACCAAGAAAAACATGATATTTTATTTAAATCAAATAAAATACTTATTATTTCTTTATATCACACTTCTTTTTTATTATTTATTTATTTATATATTATTATGTTATATTTTTAATCTACTTTATTGATACTATATATATACACAATCCAACATGTTAAGAGTTAACATTTTGCTGGGAACATTCGTTAAACTATTGCCAAACATCATAGACAGGAATATTCGAATGCAAAACTATTGCAAAAAATATTGCATAGGAATATTTCTAGTAATAAAAAATCAGAATATGGTATTCAAATTTGAAAATATATTAGTAATTGTTTCAAAAATGTGTAATAATAAATGGATAGGTTGTTGTGGGAGAGTGAAATTGTTGAAAAGAGGATTCAACTAAAATAGAATTGGTATTTTGAGAAAAAGACCCTAAAAGTGCATGGACTAAAGATTTTCCATGGTGTAGACTTGGCCTTCTACCTTGAGTACCACATGAGTACCATCACAAATGACCTACCAATTTTGCACCAATTTTGTAGGGAAGACCAAAGAAGAGTCAACTTAAAAAATCTATTTCAGAGTATGGCACATAGGCACTTGAATATTAAACATAGACGAAGCTAGCAACACATTGAATACAATTAGCATTTTCATAGCATTTCTATCACCCCAAAGAGAGAATGATTTGATAAAATGCTTGTTGTTTTTTGACTTGTTGGTCATAAGGAATGGTAACATGCATTCAACAAATTGATTCACTACTTTTGAATGTGCTGCATATTTCTCAACAATTTAGAAATAAATTAGCTCATTCTTTACAGGTCTCATAATGCTTTACTTCTTATTCTTCCAATGAAAATGAAGCAAATTATACTTGCTTATGAAAAGTATATGAAGATGCATTAAAAATGCATGAAATTATGAAATTATTTATTATAATTAATGATCTCTTGTTTTTGGGATTAAATGGTGATTTCTGTTATTTGAATTGAAAGTCATGAGACTATACATAATACTCAATATTATTATTGCTATTGAATCTGTGATTTAAAATTTAAAAAAAAAAGTAATTTCATAATTTCAAAGAACCACCAAAATAATTAGTCAAGTATAGCATACCAACATGAAAGAAGGATATATTCTTGAAAATAAAAGCAGGAGAAAGGCATGCCCAAGATTGCACTTAGCTATGAGAAATAGACAAAGAAAGAAACCCATTCTGGATGCGGTGACAAATTGGGTAGACGATGTTCATTTTAATAGCAAATGTTTTAAGTGTTAACTGTAAATACATTTTTTTATAGAAATTTTTTTAAGTATTAATTGTATTTATATAATTTATGTTTTTTAGTGTGATTTCTTATAATTTGTATAGTAAACTTTGGATAAACAAATACACAAATAATAAATTTATATAACCTTATCTAATTGTTTCATAATTATAAACTAAATAATTAAGTTTAAGTTTTAGATCAATGTTTTTTAGAAGTTAAAAAATTAGTTATATTTTCTTAAAATTTGTTTATACATAAATTAATAAAAAAAATAACAAAAATATTTATTTATTTATAATTTTATTTATTTTTTATTTTAAAATTTTAATAATTATTAAAGAAACAATTTCATATGAGATGCTTTTATATACTATCTTTCTAATTTAATCATTTCCCTTATATATTAAAAACAATGTTAGGAACTCTCTTAACTATTTACAATTCTTAACTATTTATAATTCAAATTATATATTAAAAACATTGTGAGGAACTCTCTTAACTATTTACAATTCCTAACTATTTATAATGCAAATTTTACTTGTAAGGACAAATCATCTTCAAATAAGTATGTAATTTTTGTTTATTAAAAACATAACTTTATTATTTTCTAAATTATCAATTCAATTTTAAAAGTTTATATCTCAAGTGGTAATAGTGGATATGAAAGTTACATTTCTTCCATGTTTGATTTTACAAAAATATATATATTTTAGGAGACACAAATTAGAATAATAATATTGATGAAATGGAGAAAGAACAATTCCTTATTGTAGATGGTTTGACTACTATGTTCAATAATTATTTGGGCATGGTTGTTGAACATATATAATTTCTAACTCCACCTTCCAGCAAAATATGGGGATTTGGTTCTTGCTTTTGGAGTAATTTGTGGGGTGTGCATTTTCACTAACCGTATAAGTTTTTGATGGACATTTACTAAGAGCTCTTTGGAGGAGGGGAAACATCCAATTATGCTTAGAGGAGCATAGGGTATCAAAGATAAATGTTAAATACCATGCTTATTTATGGGTTTTAACATGGAGGCTTATGCTGCATACTATGTTTATTCGTGGTGTTTAGAATTACCCTGGTAGCAAAATGATTTTTTTCTAAAAACTTAAATTTAAAGCAATGTGCAAACATGGGTTAGCATTTTGTGATTTTGGATGAATGGTATAAACCTTGATGGATATTTACTAAGAGCTCTTTAGAGGAGGGGAATATTCCAATTATTCTTTGAGGAGCATAGGGTATCAAGGATATATGTGGAATACTATGCCAATTTGTGGTGTTCAAGCTTGAAACAATATAAGTATCTTAACATCCATGCTTTAAGGAATTTGTTTGGCTGTGCTTTTTAGTGGTTATTTGGCTATTTTTTTTTATCTCTTATGCATAATTTTTTGGTTGCTTTCGTAACTTCATTTTTGTTATTTTTTGTTTTTGTTTGTGATGCATTTGAATCAAATGGGGCTTTATTTTTTGTTTTTTCTTATAAATATTCATAATTTTTATAATTTATTTCTAAAAAAGAGTACACCTACCTTATTATATTCATTTTTAAATTAATATATTATATTAAAATGATGTTATATTAATTTGTTAATCACAAAGAATCTTCGTTTTTTCATGGTTTCCCCGCTTCCCACAGCAGCTTTTTTCGCACCTCCAGATATCTGGTGTCAAATCGTTGCTTGCATTCATTAGCCAGGATGCTGAAGCATCAATCTGCTGAGACGTATCCATTAGGACAATATTTGACCCTCCTCCTTTTTGCTGTAGCTCATTTCAAACCTCTTGAAATCTCTTTTTTAGCCTTTTTCCAATTCTAGGCTAGAAAACAGATTCCTTCGGGCCCGACCCCCCACGTCTTGAGAGCTCTTGTTCGTCCAAAAAGACGTATGTAATGGAGTCGACACGGACCCACATGCATGAATCGGTCAATTATTAAAGAAAGCATACCTAAAGAAAAACCACGGGCTATAAATAAAGGTCCTAATCCGGTTATAAGTAAAGAAAGGGACTAAAAATGTTTGAACATCTTCACACTGTTTTGAACTGAAAAAAGAAAATGATATCTTTAGTATTTACAAAGTAGTGGGAGGGAAACTTACTTGATTGCAATCACAGAAATAAAGTTTGGAAAAGGATCGTTCAAATATTTTTGAAATGACGTAAAAGCCAAACCTTTAGGAATCCCGAATGTGACAAGGAATCTAATTTCTAGCCAAAGTTGAAGTTGACATATATATATATGCTAAATTTATCACCTAGTTTTAACTTGGACATGGATGCATAAAGATGGTGAGTAATATTTAACATGCTTAAGTCATTAACTGCAGCTCCAAATGTTAATGGGATTTTAAACAGGTTGAGACAAAGTTGAAGTTGACATATATATATATGCTAAATTTATCACCTAGTTTTAACTTGGACATGGATGCATAAAGAGGGTGAGCAATATTTAGCATGCTTAAGCCATTTAATGCAGCTCCAAATGTTAATGGGATTTTAAACAGGTTGAGATTTTAAATTTATTGAGGTCTAATTGGCATCAAATCTTTTGCCTTGCAGCAGATTGGATACCCATCGGATTTCAAAAAACTTGAGATTCAATTACCATCAAACTTGCTACCAATACATTAAATTAAATGACCTTCAGCAAGCTAAATATTACTCTTCGTAATTAAAATGCCCACATATCACTTCGTTAGAAAGAATGTTACATGTTTTTACCCTTCACACTGCTGCAAAAATTCACCAGCAGTCAAATCAATGGACATTTGAGCTGTGAAGCACACTGCTGCAAAAATTCACCTGCAGTCAAATCAGTGGGCATTTGAGCTGTGAAGCACACTGCTGCGGGGAAAAAGAAACGCATGCCCTTACTGGGTCCCCCAATTTGATTAAAGTTGGAGGCTGTATCCACATTTAGGCACACTGAATAGTACCTATCTGTTTAATTTTCCGCGCAAGCTCGATACCGTCGAACAGAAGTGGAGAACAAGCAGAAAGTTAAAGTGAGAAAGTTGATATGGACAATATGTTGCTGCTAACCAGCCTGTATAACACTTTCTCCTTTTCGTTTTATTGGCATAAACAAATTATTATTATTAATGCGTTTCTCCTACTTCCTCTGCAAGTTCTATATATATCCCCATCCCTCGCTCCATCTATCCGTTCGGATCGGAGTTTTGAGTGAATGAGTTCTCTGCATTCATATTGGTATTCCTGTTCTGATCTGCATTGCATTCACAGTACAGTCAAGCGGCCGATCTGAAGCAATTACTTAAGTGTTTCATGATGAAGTCTCATGTCAAGATGACCAAGATTGTGCCCTCTGACGTTGTGAAGATGGTGCGGCATGCGGTGGCGAAGGCAGCAATAGCAGATCATCTCAAAGCCGACGTTGCCAAGGCGAAGGATTTTGTGTTTGAGGCGCTCAAGAAGAAGACGCGCGCCTATGGAGGTATCAGTACAGTAAATCACTACAAGTCTCTCCTTCACTTGCCACATTCTCTCACCAAAATCAAGAAGCCCTACCGCGTTTCATCTTCTGCTGATCATGCAGCCACTTCTTCAGATGACCGGCAGCTTATAATTCCTAATTATGATGCATATAATTGCAGCGCCTGTACTGATGATTCCGTAAATCCTGCAGTATCGAGTTTCATATTGAAGAGAATTAATGAAGAAGCGTCCAATCTGGATCAAGAGATTGATCGATTGGCCGATGATTTCATCGCTACTTTTCATGAAAATTTCCGGCTGGAGAAACAGCGCTCCTTTCGCCAATATCAGGAGATGCTTGCCAGGAGCACTTAGTTTTTAGGTATGATATTGAGGCGTTCTTAGATCTGTAAACTGACTGGAGTTGCAGCCATAAATTATTAAATATATAAATCTGGCATCCAACCTAATTCATTGTGGCATGTTGTCCTCCACTCCTACGGCACAGGTTGCGCCGATTTTTTTCAGAGGAGGCAAACTGGTTCTATACACAATGCATTTGCTTTTATGGTTCGTTAGAGATTCAATTAGCTAACCTTGTAGCTCTAGTTCTTATATATATAGAAGCACTACTTGTAATTTTGAGGTAGAAACGATCCTCCAGCTTGTTGAGGTTTTGCAGTAACTGAAAAATTCTGACGTCCTTGTGTGTCTCTTATTGAAATATAACTTTGAATCTTCAAATACAATAATATGTCAAATTATGTAGTCAGAACTTCGCGATTTGTATTTATCATTTATGTTTTCCAATATCATGCAACTTTTAACACGTGCGCTACGTACTGCATCATGTTTCCTTTTCCTCAGCAACTTTATTGAACTTTACTACAGTTGGCACTGCTCAATATATACGTTGGATGCCGTTTTATTGTGAAAAACATATAGTAGACGCCGATTCATGTGATCTCCGTAGTCCGAATTGTGACTTATGGATGTCCAGCTACTTTGTATCTAATTGTGAACAAGTAATCCATACAGTAGCGTTCTCAATTCTTTTCGCTAGATTCTGGCTCTCATGTTTTCTTTGGGTTTCCATTTTTCGATAGATAGATAGTTCTCGACATACAGCTGCGTTAGCCATGATAGATCAGAGAAACCCTAGGATCCTCCCAGTATGTGTTTTAATAGATCTTAATTAAAACTGGGACAAGGTTACGCACCTGCAGACAGCCACAGCCTCGCCTGTAAGAGGCATTCTGACGCCTTCTTCTACTGTAATTAGCTCCCTGCGCATAGCTTTTCTCCGGCCATCGTTTAATTCTTCATGCGCCCATACCCCCGTCCCGCAGAACCCATGGATGCTTCATGCCCCGGTCCTGCGGAACCCATGTGCCCATGCCCACTGTCCTCTAGAAATCCTAATGTGCATATACGAGATGGATGGATTTACCATCACGGTGTGTATTAATTATGTTATCCTTGTTTCTAGAGTTGGGTGATTTTCAATTTTGAATGGGGTGATTTTAATTTCACAAACAAACCTATTCTGTTTGGTTGATTTTTTCAATTTATAAGTGTGTATAGTTTTATAATTCGAGGTAGAGGAGGAAAGATTTTCTTTGTAAAATATTGGATTTCTTTATTCTAACCTATTTTTAATTTGTAACAGACCATAATAACTTATTTTTAATTTGTAACATACCATAAATTACTTTTGACTTGTTGTTCTCATACCATTTGTTGGACTCGCTATTATCTTAGACCAAAACCCTTGAGTGTTAATTTCCTTTAGAGATAAGATTTCTAGAAGCAATCAAGAGGTTATTAACCCAGACCTAGTAGAGTGTAGAAACTAGTACATCTCCAAATGCTACTTAAACCACAATTACTTATCCAATACCCTTTCCCTCATTTCCTTAATTCCACTAAGATGTTACTAAAATATACCAATTAATATATATTATAATAAAATTTACATTGAATATATTGTTTTTGTTAATATATTAATTTGTTTAATCAATATCCTTTCCTTAGATATTTATTTCATTGAAACATATATATATATATATATATATATATATATAGTGTAGTTTGACTGGTTGGAAGATTCCTTGTATATAATATTAGATTGAAACATGACTGAAACATGACTTCCATGCTCACCTTTCAATATATATATATATATGTGTGTGTGGGGTGTAGTTTGGGTGGTTGGAGATTCCTTGTATATAATATTAAATTGAAACATGATTGAAACATGACTTCCATGATCATCTTTCAATATATATATATTTGAAAAATAAATATTTTATTTATTTAAGAAAACATTATGTTTTATTGTAAAGTTTTTATGACCAAGTTGGTGAAGGATGGCTGTAATAATTAAATAGAAGAGACACCTATCCAAATGAGACTCTTGAATTAGTGTTCACTCACCGACTAGGAAGAATGAGGAGTTGTAGAAAGCTGGTTGACAAGTGGTAGCACTAGCATTCCACTTTTTAGTTGTTGTTGGAAGCAAAATCCCTAAAATTGTGGCCATGTTCTCTAAGAGAGGGCAAAATCCCTAAAATTGTGGTCATGTTCCCTAAGAGAGGGAATTGAGCAGGCGGTTCATTTAATTCCAAAATTGACCCAAAGACCTAGAAAATCTTATAAATACCATCAAACTGAGCACGACGCTCACTACATTCTATTTCCATGTGAATGACCTTTGTTATTGCTGCAAACGCAAAAGTGAGGCACACAAGGCATTTGATGAGGGAATAGCTAAAGTGGAATTGCCGAGTCTCCTCCCGAGTGCTAAGTTACAACAAGTTTATTTGTGTTATTCATCCTAGTGGTCTAGTGAATAGGCTCGGGGTCCTATGCAAATAATCTTGGCTGCAGTTGGGTGGAACAATCTCCATTGGGTGTTTGTCCCCCTTTTGCAAATTATCTAGGTTCTAATTGTTTTGTTATTTATCTGTGATTTAATTATATATCTGTATTTTGTTATTTACATAAGTTTAACGATACTTGTTGTAATTTACTCTTAAAAAAAGGAAGCTATAATTATTTTCCTATAATGCTATAGTGAGTTTTGATGCTCATTGTTTAATGGTTTTAGGTCAAACATTTATGTTAGGATAATCTGTAAATTATAAACAATGCCATCTCTCTTTATTTTGAATTCCAAATTATATGACCTCTAACCTAGATAGTATTAATTTTTCTAACTACAGTGAAACCTTTTCTTTTATTGACGAAATTTCAATCA
>LPNX010935317.1:101928-181693 GCA_001517045.1 Pseudotsuga menziesii | reverse complement strand
ATTAATTTAATTATTTCTGTCTTATTAGCCTAGTTCATGTGTCCCACCTTGTGCAAGTTGTCATTTGCCTATCTATAATGGTCAAACTTGACTTATTTGACTCATGTAGCGCATGAGAAAGCCCAAGGAATCAAATCTACTTTATTCCTGGCCTCCTAGGCACCCTTCTGCTTTTTCTTCTTTATTCCCTGTTTTTTCAGTGTTTTAAGGCAAAAGGAAAAGCTAGACTAGGTGAGGTTGACTAGTTTTTTGTCCTACACATCCTCCTCTCTTTTCTCCATGCAAAAGAATGTATGAGCTGCCATTCCACCACTCTTTAGCTTGCCTAAGCCATTTTTCCAATTCGTGAGCTCCATGACAGATTTGGGATCAACTTTTTACACCTATGGGGGATTTGCTTATTTTTAGTAAGCCTGCTTTATGCTAGATTCGAATTTCTCCTCATGCATTCGAATCCCTGATGTATGTTATTTATTCAGAAACCTATGTTATTACAGGGTTGGCTATTGTACACTGATTTAATACAGTTTAGTGTTCAGCTCCAATTTTCAGTCTCTTTGTGAGTGATTTTGCATGATCAATTGTTAATTGTTGTGAGTAAAATTAATATATCACTTGGTTCAATTTCCACAGTATA
The DNA here is from genome assembly GCA_001517045.1 of Pseudotsuga menziesii. Lineage (NCBI taxonomy): Eukaryota > Viridiplantae > Streptophyta > Pinopsida > Pinales > Pinaceae > Pseudotsuga > Pseudotsuga menziesii. The sequence continues at coordinate 181,056 of LPNX010935317.1, read as the reverse complement.
AACATTGTCCTTTGGAGTGCATCTTGCCTAATCTCATCTAATTCATTAATGTGTAAATGATTCAGTGTTTCTGTGCCTCTTCCAAATCCATACTTAATTGTACATCCATACAAAAAAATTTAACTTGGAATTGCTCTGAGGATTTCTCTCATCTCGTCCTCCCGTACACATTGTCTAATAATAAGATCTGGGATGGTACGAAAAAGGTCATTATCAACCCAAGAGTAACTAGAACTCTGGATGAAAACTCAACGTTTCTCATGAGGAGACAAGTGGTTTGGTAACTTCCCAGTCGCTAAATAATTAGCAATGTCTGCAAAACAAGGGGTTTGAACAGACACAGCAAATAGATGTTCGTCAAGGAAAGTATCATCAACAGGTTTAGCACCATCATCATGTTGAATATAAGAGAGAAAAATTGCTACCAATTTTCTCTACCAAGTCGATCGACGATAGTGATATTAAATTCTTGTAATAGAAGAAGCCATCGGGTCACCCTAGCATTGGTAATTGGTTTATTCATAAAATATATGATGGCATAATGGTCCATATGCACAAAAAATTCATATCCTGTGATGTAATGGAGAAAATTATTAATAGAGTAGACTACTGCCAGAAACTCCTTCTCAGTAATAGTGTAATTTAGTTTGGTAGGCGTCATATTTTTGCTAATAAAATATATGGCATAAGATGCTTGGCCCTCTTTTTGACCAATAACCCCTACTATGGCCAAGTCAGAAGCGTCGGTGGATATATGAAAAGGAAGGGACCAATCAGGACCCCTAAGTATTGGTGCCACTGATAGTTTAGCCTTTAAGACCTCAAAATCACTTTAACAGGGTTGAGTCCATTGGAACTCTATATCCTTCATAAGCAGTTTAAACAGTGGTGCAGCTATTTTGGTGAAATTTTCAATAAAACGATGATAATAACCTGCATGACCAAGAAATATTATTACTTGCTTTTGAGTTTTTGGAGAGGGGAGACTGACAATTACTTCTATTCTAGCAGGATCTACCTTGATCCCTTGTGAGGAAACATGATGCCCCAAAACTATGCCTTTTGTTAATAGCATTTTACATTTTTCATGGCTAAGGGCTAGATTTGTCTCCTAACATTGGATCAAGACCTTTTCAAGATTATCGAGAGCCTCTTGAAATTTATTACCATAGGCTGTAAAATTATCCATGTACACCTCTACGCAGTCATGTATAAGGTCAGAAAAAATTCCTAAAACTGCACGTTGAAAAGTAGCAAGTGCATTACATAAGACAAATGAAAAAAATCTATAGGCATATGTCCCCCAAGGGCATGTAAAAGTGGTCTTATCCTGATCCTCAGGTGCTATCAAAATCTGATTGTATCCACTATATCCATCGAGAAAAGAAAAGTATTGTTTGTCGGGCAGGGTATCCAGTACTTGGTCGATAAAAGGCAAAGGAAAGTAGTCCTTAAGCATGGCCTTATTTTATTCCCGAAAGTCAACACAAATACACCATTTCCCTGTAACTTTATTTTGGACTACCACTAGAGGAGATATTCATTTACTATCTGAAATTGGGTAGATGAAAACAACTTTGAGGAGTTTTTGTAACTCTTCTTTAACTATGTCCTTCAAAGCAGGGTTCATCCTCCTATGAGTCTGCCTTATAGGGGATATACTGGCATCCATGTAAATATGGTGAATACAAGTGTTTGGGTGTATACCCTTCATATCAGTGTACTCCCATGAAAATGATCCAGATTGAATTTTAAGGACCTTAAGGAACTATTCTTGTTGAGTCTCGGTTAACCCTGCATTTATGTGTAGAAATTTTCCAGGGCTAACTTCACAAGGCATGGTATAAGACCGACCCTATATGCTCTTCAATTGCAAAGACACATGGTGTTTCCATGAATGTTGAGAGGGCCATATTTTCTTGAAACTCATCTCCAAAAACTTGATCGAATTGAGCAAAAGACTGAGGAAAATCTATACAAGTTGTTGAGGAAATAAATTGGTTTAACACATTCTCAGTAGTCTGCTCCTAAAGTGCCCAAGAGTAGTCACTAGGAAAGACAATATCTTCAATATTTTCATCCCTAAAGGGGCAATCTAACCACCACAAGGTTTTAGTTACAGGTTGTGCTGGGGGGTATAAAGCAATATTTTGTGTGGACAACCCATTAGAAATGGTCATTTCCCCATCCCTACATCCTATGAAGTCGTTGGTGGTAGCCAACCATTGCATTCCCAATATAATAGGATGTCCTTTAGAAGGATCCTTTGATTCTACTACCATGAAATCAATAGGATATTCTCATGAATATACTAATACAACAATTTCATCCAAAACCCAATGGGTTTCACCGTAGTACGGTCTACTAGTTCTAGAATTGAGGGAGTCGGTCAGAGAAATTGTCCCAACTGTAAAAATTCTAAGACTGCGTGGTCATCATATTAATAGCCAATCCTAAATCAATAAGTGTATTTTCTATGGTAATATTATTTATGATAACAGTTACTACTGTAATCCCTGGATTTGTATACTTTGCAATTCTAGACTGGTCAGTCATACATTTAGACAATATTTCTCCTATAACATGACTAGTGGGGTGTTACGGAGAAAACTTCCTATGGCTTGGGGTACCACAATAGACAGAGTAACTGCATAAATCAATCATTTCCTATATGCAAGAGAAACCAAATATCTAACACTAAAGGATCTCAAAACATACCTTATTCTGGACGTTTGATGTAGATCCCCGTTGAGCATTTCCAGTCTCGCTTGTATTGATGATTTGCTCTCTCAACATTCAGCAAACAAGACAAGCATGCTATATATAATTGTGTTAGACCTACTCTAGCATAAATAATCAATTACATACAAGTATTTAAAAGAATACATGGATTCAATACTCATTTAAACACACATTATTGGACAGGAAAATATATTTCTATTCATATAAACAGAGATTACAATAGTGACAACCTCTGTTGCCATGTCTGTGAATCAGAGAAACTGAGTCCTCCACCTGGGCCTCCACCACTTCAATCCTCCATCTCTCGATATCAATCTCACAAGCAAAGGCAAGCGTTGGGAAGGACACAAAGTGCTCCAAGGGACAAAGGGATGCAGACTCAAGTATAAGCTCCGGCAACAATGGACTATAGTTTTCTTGCTCTTCAATTCCTCCCCTTTCAATGTATCCAAAGGGTTCCTTATATAGTGATTCAATGGGGTAATGGAAGGTCAAATCCGAGCGATCTCAAGGCATATGGAAGGCCAAGAGACAAGTGACTCGGATCCACATCAAGAAAAAATCCAAAATTATTTGGCCTTTTGCACACATCCTGATGTACGCGGGTTTGAGGGTCAAATTCGCGTATATATGCGAGAACAGGTTTAAAAGTCGCGTATATCAAATAAGACATGTTTTTAGGGATGATATTGGAAACATCAAAGGTACAAAAATGGTCCATGGGATCCAAAGAGTCTGCAGAGGGACAGGGAAGGCCATAAATGTGTGATCCACCATGTGTGGTAAAATCAGTTGTAACAGATGCCCTCTAATGTGTGAGGTCAGAGCGGTGATATGATGGCAGAAATACATTATAAGTCCATCCCTGAAGTGGAGTGATGAAGAGCCAGGTGGAAGAACCAACCATCCAATAGTACAATACAATGATCAAACTCTGTACATAACTGCAAGTAGATATAGCAGTCTTGGATACATAAGAGTATAATGGCCATGAATAGGCATGATACAAAATATGACATGTGTGGTCATCACCACGTACAATATAGATAGATGAGAATATCCATGATGAAGATATACAAAGGATCACAATCTCCATGAAAGCTGAAGATATACAATGGATCAAGATCTCCATAATGGCTGGAAATATCTAACATACACTGGAATCAAGTCACGAGAGCTGAAATCTCATGAACAATGGCACGATCAAGGAGGTAGCATATATGAAATGCCACCAATTTGGAAGGTCTTCTACACAATCTGCTATGAGTACATGTCTTACTATGTGAATAGAGGTGTCGAGGTCGAACATAGTAGTCCATTGTCTGATTACCGGTCATTGACGTATATTGTTAACATATGGGATATCACCCACCGATAATGAAAATGGGAATCAAGGTACAAGAGTGCAAACTAACAAGTGTGAATAAATGTATTGAGGTCGAACACTTGAAAGGATCCATCGATCAAGGGACATTGATGTATTCCCAAAACTGTCGATGGCGAGAGAACCTGCCACTGATGACTGCAAGTCTCAAGGCACTAAAAAATGACTCTAGATTCCTATCCCAAAATAAATTATCTGAAGTCGATGGGATAAAATCCACTGGAAGGAGGGAATTAAGGAATCCCTCATCATCCAACACGAGGTACTCAACAAAGCTGTATAATGTGGAAGGAATCGATCATAAAATGCACGAACCGGTATCAGTACCGGGAATGGCCGACATGCAAAGTCAAGAGAACTGAGGAATGGTCGACTCAGGTTTCAACTTCCTTCGAACAAGAGCATAAAGGTGAATGGTGACTGAATGTAGGCAACATAGACTCGAGATACAAAACTGGGACATCTCTGCGACACAAGAGGCATTGATAGAGGCTCCATAGGGACTGGAAGCTTAACCGGTCAGTGGAGATAAACTCAGAGAAACAAGTACAACTCCTAAATTCAAACTATTAACCCAACCAGCGGATGTGATATACAGTGCTCTGTTTGAAGGTGACACGACTCGACTGCTGCCAAAGATAACATCTTTTCTTGTCCGGCTTTTTGGTTTCTTGATTTTTTTGGACTTTTTCAAATATTTTGAAAATCTTGAAAAAGAATAAAAGTGCTTTATAGTTATAGACTAGGAGGAGACGAGTGTCAATGGGAAAACAAACTAGTTCCAAGTAGCGGAACATACCTATGCTCAATGCAAGGACACATGTGTAGGATAATGACACTCAGGGGAAAGTCCCCTCCCGGTAAAAAATGGGGAATCAAGCTGCAAAGGATATGTAAAATGGCTCTGCATGGCTAGATATGAGACAAGCTCGGGCTATATGGATGATAATCAAAGTCAGGGAAGCCGGCATAAGGCTCAATGATGTAGGAAAAACTCATGATAATGCAATTACAGCTTGACATAAGGGAGTCTTGGGGACAAAGGCTAGCAAAAAGATCAAGAGGAGTATGAGGCTCTTGCGCAAAGACATGGCGATACTATACAAAGGACTCCCACACCCTAAAGGGAAAAAATGTCGGCATGGGCACCAAATGCAAAAAAGGAGCTAACTAGGGCACCCATGTATGGTCAAGCTCTACCATTCACATCATGTCACTTCTAAAACAGCAAGAAGGTCCCGTGACAAGATAGAATGGATTCGTACCTAAGGTTATAATGAAATGGTCATAAGGTGATGTAAAATGCACACATATGTGAAATCTAACCTATATGCCAGTTTACACATAATACCTGAAAGCGGCATGAATGGTTCAAAATAATGGTCGAAACGACACTCAAAACGGACTCCTACATCATTAGATTAGTCCAAAACAGTCCAAAGTGGTCAGAAACGGTTCAAAACTATAGAAAGGGGGTAAAACACTTCAAAATTTTCAAATTTTTTCTATAAATAGTAAAAAATTCAAAAATTACATATCATTTGAAATTTTTACCCATTTGAGTTTAGAACTTCAAACGTGAATTCCGGGAGCTTCATCTAGCGAAATTCGATACCGTTTGTTCCAGGTAACTTCTCATGTCCTCCTCTTCCATTTTCATGTAAATTTTTTCAATTTCCATGGTCAAAATTGATTTCTAGGCTAGTCTAAATTGGTTGTTTCGGCCCATGTGAAAATCGAGGATTTTTCTACGTATAGGGTTGGCTATACGCAGAAAAACAACCCAAACCCGCGTACATATGCCGCTGTTTTGCAAATAGTCACATATGCGGCCACACACATGGTTTTTTAAGGTATATATTGACCAAAACTTATTTTTAATGTGCAGGATGGTTCTAGAATGGAGGGAGAGGGAACATGGAGATGTAGAAGAGGCTGTTCGGGGTGATTTGATGGCTCAACAAGCTCTACGTGCCTGTGGGGTATACAAGTTTTGGTGTCTTGGAAGCCTGAGGGCCAAACCAAGACTCCTGCAGATGCTAGTAGACTATTGGGAACCATACTCAGAGTCCTTCCATATCGACAGGATGTCCCTCACTATAGAGGTGGAGGACATATACTTCATTACTGGATTGTCTCGACGGGGAGAGGTGGTGAACCTACACTCTCGCAGGCTCGGAGGTGGCCTCACCATTGATGAGTACATTGCAGTATACTTTTTTCCAGACATGGAAAAGGTTGGGAATCAAATCCCGACAAAATCCATCCAGGTGATAGGACTGAAGGCCATACTATTGGCACTCGACAGGATAGCTGGTCTAGCACCACTCCACTAGGTGTTGTGCCCATTGATGTTCTATGCAGTGGAGTGCATGAGACCCATAGTTTACAATTGGAGTACTGTGCTATTGAGTAACATGAAGCGGCAGCTCAGTGACTATAAGATGGGCAGGGTATGAAACTTCGGTTTCGGTAGTATACTGAGCACGTTCTTCTTTGAGCATGTTCCAGGGCTAATCCCTAAAGCCGATGTTCCTCCTCACAGGGTTCGAGATCCGGCCCAACGACGTTGGGTATATGCTATGCGCATATTGGGTGGAGGTAGGGTGTCTAACCCCTACCCAGCTGATTTCTTTCCATGGTGGTGGCGACAGATCATTACCATCGATGATTACCCTTATGCAGGGATAGATTTTTGGGGAGATCCCGACATGCCCCTACCACCAAGATCAGAATACGGTGATATTGGTAACAAATCCCAAACCCTCTTTTTAATTTTTTTGAATTATTAAATTATTTTGTGTTTTTTGATATATAGACTCAAAAGACATGTTTTGGTGTGACAACACATAGTGACAACCTGTCATATGTATGCAGATGTTGGACCACATCCGCCTGACGGCTTCCCTCATCATAGATAGAGGGGAAGAGGAGATGATATCATGGGTGTGGATGTGGAGCAAACGCTCCAAAGCATCCACACAAACTTTGTACGATTGGCACATGGGGTACCCATGGCGCAAGTTGAGGACTTTCCTGAGGCCATGCAGCGTCAGGTGGTTGGTGTACCATGAGCATGGGTTCAGTTATTTCGATGACTAGCTAGAGTTGTGGTGTGCTACCATGATCAGAACCCCCCTCCTCCTCCATAGGATTAGAGACTTGAGAGTGATTCATTTTTGTACTACCATGTATTATATTTTGGTGGCTCGGAAGCCCCATTTTTCTATTATGACACTTATGTATTATGATGTCACATTTTGGATGTTTAATGAAAAACTTTTATGATGATCGATTTTATTTATTTACATGTGTAAAATGTATGTTTGTGATGTGCTTATGGTCTATGAAACAAATGCCAATCTAACACATAGTTAGCATATGAGTCAGCAACTTGATTAAAAATTCTTGGAATATGTATGTATGTTATGTTGTCAAATTGTCATTCTAACAATCTCACATGTAAGAATCTTCGTAATAATGTCAGATCCCTAATACGATACAAGCCATTAAGCTGTGACACTACTAACTGCAAATCAAGACGTACCTCAAGAGAAAGAACACCATGTGAAATGGCATCCCGTAATAGCTCGATAACGACACTATACTCAACAACATTGTTCGAAGAAGGTCATAAACATATGCCTCCTAAAGACAATACCTGACCTGTAGGAGTATAAATCACCCAAGCAGCAGAGGCTGAGTGTTGGGTGTGGCGGTTAGCACCATCAGCAAATCCTATGTAAGTGGAAGACTCCATTGACATCTGCCATAAGAAACAAAAGCTAATCAACAAACCCGATCACCATAAGAAAACCTAACTATGCAAAAAACTGTATAATAATATACAATAATCATCCTTGGATAAAGATCATGCATAGTATTTTTTAAGATAGAGACCATTTCTAAGCTCCGCCAAGGCTATCCCTTCATAATCCACCAGCTCATAGGCACCCTTCTCTAACACACGTTTGACCACGTAAGGACCATGCCACATGGGATTAAACTTCCCTGCCCCCAAGGGTTCTTTAGCTTGATCCCACAAAAGGACCAAATATCCTTCACTAAACCTCCTCGGACGGACAAACTTATCATATTGGACCTTAATGTGATGCTTATTTACTTCTAGAGCCACTAAGGAATCTTAGCGCTACTCATCAAGCTGCTTTGAGTGGACCAAACATTCCTCCAATGCAGAAGTGTCTGGTAAAATCTCTATGGCTAGCTTCAATGATGGAATTTCGCATTCAACCGACAATACAGACTCCACTCCATGTATGAGCTGATATGGATAAAAACCAGTGGTAGTCTTAAGCATGGTCCTATAGGACCACAAAGCAGGATATAACATGATATGCCAATTCATTTTGCTTTGTGCGATGGTTCGTTGGAGAATGGAATTAAGTGATTTGTTCACTGCTTCAACCTATCCATTCGCCTGAGGTTAATAAGAAGAGGAGTGCTCCTGCTTATACCCTAGCTTTGAGTCCAACTCTTCCATCATTTGATTCTGAAAGTGCCTACCATGGTCAGCGACAAGCTCTTTCAAAATACCAAACCGAGTAATAATTTGGTTGAATACGAAATGCGCGGCTGTGTCACCGTCATATTTAATCGTGGGCATAGCCTCAACCCATTTCATGAAATAATCAACAGCCACTATAATATGATGATGCCCCCTAGCCAAAGTTGGGTTGCAATCCATGAAGTCAAGCCCCCACTTGGTGAAGGGACCGACGGTGATAATCAGATGTAATGGGGCAGGATGTGAGTGCATATTGCATGCAAATACCTGGAAAGGGTGACACTTCTTGAATGCATTAACACAATCTTTAAAGATCGACGACCAAAAATATCCCGCTCTCAAGATTTTTTGGGCTGTAGAAAGCCCTGATAAATGACCACCACATGCCCCTCCATGGAAATCATTGAGGATAACCTTAGCCTCTTCATGGGTTAAAAAACGACATAAAATGGAATCTACCCCACGGTGGTACAAAGTTTTATCCACTATAAGGTAGTTCTTAGATATGTGATGTAATCGTTGTCTCTCATCCCATGAAAGGTGAGTAGGGACCTTCAACATTTGTAAATATATGATGATATCCCCATAGCATGGATCCAAAGTTGAGATAGGGAAAATATGCTCATTGACAAACGTATCTTCATAAAATTCCTCCTCTTCCACAATCGAGAAATAAAAAATGAGCTCCGCAAAAATTAACGATTTCTTCGATTTCGCCGAAACAAATTCAAGATCGAATTCTTGCAAAATAGCAATCCATTTATTATACTTTCCCCCGATCATCCTTCTAGTGAGGATGAACTAAAATGGATTGACATGAGCTACCACCAAGGTCTGGCGAAGGAGAATGTAGTGTCTCAATCTCTGAACTGCATGAACGGTAGCTAAGGCAAGCTTATCCACATGGGAATAACAGATATCCGCATCAACAAGGTTTCGCCTCAAATAAAATATGACATGCTCATGGAGCTCCTCATCCTCCTGAACCAAAACCATACCAATTGTCTCCGTGGATGTGGCCACATAAATAAAAAATTCACGGCTATAGTCAGGTGGACTAAGCACGGGGGCCAATGCTAAGACTTTCTTAAGAGCATCAAAGGACTCCTGGGCTCGCTCATCCTAGCAAAAGGTAGTGTCCTTCTTTAAAAGACACATAAAGCCTTTAGTCAAATTGGAAAATTTAACCATGAATATCTGTAAGAAGTTTGACATGCCTTGCAAACATTGAATATGTCTAATATTTCTCAGGGGAGACAATTGAATTATTGCCTCAACCTTTAAGGGATTGACTCTTATACCCTCCTTGGAAACAATGAATCCTAGCAAGCGACTGGAATTCATGCAAAAGATGCACTTATGAGGATTTAACCTAACTTGGTAGTGGCGGCATCTTTGAATACTAATCTCAAATGGTAGGAATGACGCACTCTCAGCTGAGAATGAGCAGCAAGGTCATCCAGAAAGATCTTAATAATCGATTTGAGATCGTGAAAAATCAAGGTCATAGCCCGTTGAAATGTGGCTCTGACGTTTTTAAGGGTAAAAGGCATCTTCCGATATGCAAACATACCCCAAGAAAAAATAAATGTAGTTTTGTGTTGATCCTCAGGTTTAATTTGAATCTGATTATATCTAGAAAATCCGTTTATGAAGGAAAATACCTCGCTTCCAGCACACTCATCCAAAATTTGATCAATAAATGGTGTGGGAAAATTATCCTTAGGACAAGCATGATTTAAATCATGGAAATCAGTGCATATACGGATCGATTCATGTTTCTTATCAACTAGAACGGGGTTTGAAACCCACTCCGTCAAGGGAATGGGATAGATAAAACCGGCTTTTAACATCTTTTCTATATCAGCCTTAATTGCGAGTGCTTTTCTAGGATTCACCGCACGCAAACATTGTCGAACATGTTTCACATTTGGATAGGTATTAATTTCATGTTCGACAATATGAGGGTCGATACCTGGCATTTCCTTGTATGACCAAGCAAAGATATCACGAAATTATTTGAACAACTCGGTATACTCCTGAATCTTAGCATGGGAACATTCTGCCCCAATATAGACATTCTTAATCTTTCCAGGATTGCGAGAGACTTTGATAGGAATCGTAGATGATATATTCACCATGGTTCCATCATCCATCTGACTAGGAGAGCTTAATGGAACCACGTGACTACTAATCTTCTCACTAAGAATCTCCCTAAAGTCCTCATGCTCCAAATGGTCAAGCTCGGGAAGAAAATAAGATCTATGATGTAACTCTTCCCAAGGTGGCTCAGCCCCAGGCATGGCCTCAATAATAGCTTCATCTGATGGAAAAACACTATCAAGGAAATCATGTGCATGAGAGGACTCAACTGCCCATGCAGGCAGCACATACGGGTCCTCCTCCTTCATTCACGAAGAAGAAGGACTAGGCTCTGCAACACAATCAAGATTCGCTTGATATGCTATCATTGCTGTAGGCAACGACACGTCCGTTTCGATAGGTCCATTCGAAGGACTTAGTGTAGGAAGAATCCAAGGATCTTCCATATGGGTAGTGCGAAAAGACACCAAATTTAATGAAGATGAATCCCCATCGAAAATAGATCCAATCATAAGGACGGGTGCAGGACAACTAAATGTCCCCATAAGGGATGGATACATACCTACACCCACACTCCCAGTTGCCGGCTTAAAGTGGTCGATAATCGGGATAGAAGCTCTCGATGATTCATTAACACTCGGATTTTTGAATGATGTCTGATCAATCGTAACAATCTTCCCATTAAATGGAAAGCATACAACTCGAAATAGAGAAGAGTCTATGGCTTGCATACTATACATCCAATTCTGACCCAATAAAAGATTGTAATCAAGGGGTGCATCAACCACCTTGACCTCGATCGCGATGGTCTTCCCTCCCAAATGGACCTTAAGAGAAGAAAGAATTCTGTGCGGACAAAATGATCTACCGTCAAAGGTAGTCAACATGGTAGCGTATTTAGACAACTCAGGAGAACCTAAACCCTTCCAACATGACAAAGACATCACGAAAGAAGCAACGCCTTCGTCAATCACAGTGCATTTGATGGTCATGTTGAGGCATTCTTCATGAATCAAGAGAGACACATAGTAAGGAAAGCGAGGTTGGAGTCCCACAGTTTCAAATTTGATGACGGAAGAAGAGTTATCATCATTCACCCTAAGAGAAGAAAGCAAAGCTTTCCTTTGTGATGGACAACTCTGAAGCACTTCAAGCGTAGACATCGCACAAGGAGTTTGGCCCAAATCCTCGACAACAAAATAGTTCTGGGTGGCTTGGGCATTAGGATTGTGCCCCGAACACTTTAAGACTCCCTTAGGAATGTGAGGTGCAATATCAGGTTTATCCGTAGGATTTTCAATATGCAAAGGGCTCTCGGTTGGAGGAGGTTTCTTCCCAAGGTCTGGTTGTGACGAACCATAGTCTTTCGTACGAGTCACAACCTTAGTGGCACGCACAATGTTGATGCACCCATGACCAGTACTGGTTTTTGGTGGATTTTGATCTCCACCTGACGCAGAATGAGGATCATGGGTCCTCAAGTTCATATTTTGATTATGGGGTAAAGGATTGGTCAGTATAGCTGGGCCTTGTGCTATGAACCTCGAGGCGTCTTCCATACGAGGGCACAAGTGAGTGAGGTGGTCATCCTTACACAATTTTCAAGGAAACTTAACCTTACGTTTAGAATTCTTGTCCCCCCAGCATTACGGTCGTTCTTGTCATTAAAATTGGCATTTTTGTTCTTGTTCCCACCCTTACGATTGTTTTTACCCTTTTTCTTATTCCTTCTGGGCTGCTGGTTGCCCTTTTGGTCCGACGATTGCATGAAAAGTAAACTCGTCGTTTGGGTGGGTTGAGATGAAGCCGTAGCTTGTCCCAACACAGATTGATTAATAGACATTGACTCACTTGTTTTGCAACCGAATCTGTAGGTTTGGCACTTGTACAACCCACAATGCCATCGGCATGTGGTCCAGGCCTGATCTTGGGATCGAAACTAGAATGTGGAGCGTTAGGTATGATCTCATATAACAGTCCAGATTGATCATAAATCAAATCCAATTTCTGTGCCCTAAAAATTGCTTGTTCCTCGTTCTGGACTTCGGATGTAGAAACATCCTTCGCGATGTAAGGTAACAACGATTTAAGGAACCACTCAAGGAGAAACTCCGGCGGTATGAAAGCTTTAATCAACCTCTTCCGTATACGCCACTCTTGGATATGGTATGAGATATCATTGGCTTTGTCTTGATGAAATGTTGACAATAGTTCTATACCAATGTCGTAACACACTGGTAGCTGGAAATGATTGTGGAAATTCAAAGCAAGGTCATTGAACAAAACGAATGCCCCCCTCGGTAACTCTATGTACAATTTCACTGCAGGCCCGGTGAGGGTGTGCTGAAATAGCCTTAACCGGATCGAGTCATCGTGTAAGGAGTTGGAGAGCACCAAAGGTGAAAGGTAGTGACATGTTCACTAGGATATTCTCTTGGTTTGCCCTCAAATTTGGGAATGTCTGAGGGAAGCTTGGTAGGGACAACCGTCCAAGCCAGGGCATGAGATACCAGATCATTCATTAGTCTCGATAAGTCAGGTAAATTTAACATTGCGAGGAAATGGAGCCTAGGTTGAGATGGTATATGCCACTCTCCCTGATAGTTTTGGTTCATATAAGGCTGACTACTGTAAATACCATGGCCTTGGCCATAATATCCTCCTCCCATTTGGACCGTGTAGGGCTGCATGGAAGCATTATGATGTGGTGTACCTTGACTTTGCGGTGCTACAAAGCCATAATTAGAGGAGTAAGCAGGCTGTTGATACCCGCACCCATAAGGTTGATAGCTCTGTCCATACTGCAGTCCATAAGATTGTCCATGAGAAGCTCCATAAGATGTCCCATGGGATATCCCATGAGAAGCTCCATAAGTGGGGATATGGGGAACTGCATGCGATGGACCATAAGATGATCCACAAACAGGAATATGACCTCCTGAGACAACAAGAGATACTTGACTCTGAGATACTACTATACGAGTAGTCGTAGTACGAACATGACTAGTAGAAACATTCCGACCCGAAGGACCATGTGAATGAGGGGGAGTGTTATACCAAAATCCTATCACCATCATGTGATAAGAAATTTGACATACCTACTTTCCCTGAATCCCAGCTTCTGGAGTGGAAACTCATATCATTTGTCGATCTTTTCATACAAATTCCCAGCACTGCACTTGAACCTTTATCCATACGCGGTACCCTTGTTTACACCGCCCATACTCTGTTGCCCACAAGCGGTGCCACCGATTATGGCCCTTAGCCCATAAGCGGTTATTACCAGAACCACTCTGTCAGTGAAGGAGAAATGCCTTATCATGGGTAAAAAGGGAAAAAGAGAAGCTTCTCGAGGCTTCTAGATGATAAGCCTAGAGATATCCCTTATCCCTACTATTGTGGGTCTGTTGAGCTCAAGATCCCCCATCCTAGGATCTTGGAGGCCACCTCACCCACAAATCTCTCAACCTACCCTATCCATCTAGCCTTATAAATACAAGCTTATGGCCAAGGTTGAGGGGGAGAACTCTTAAGGCATTGTTATGCTGTTGGATTGACCACTTGGTCCATATCATTGGAGAGCATAGAGAGAGCTAGAGTCAGAGCTTATGGGGATGAGAATGCTTGGTTTCATTGAGATGCATGTTAACACTAAGGCTTGGTTGTAAACTTCTTCATATTTCTTTAATTCAAGTTGATTTTTGTCCCACATATATTGTTGATGTTTGATTTCATATATATGTTGTTAGATTCCTTAGTCACTAGCATAGATTAGTAGATTATATTCTGGTTGCTTTGATCTATTTCATGTTGGGCTTATTGCAGGTACATAGGGTGACTATCAAAGCATTGTATTCCAGATATCTACGGCATCTAGGGAGAGTATTCAACCTCTATCCTCTATTTGTTCTGGATCTGAACCATTCAAACCAGTGGAACACCTTGCTGTCTGCATGAGGTGAAATGTTCCAGCTAACAAATCTGGCGACTCCGCTGGGGAATGTTACATCTGTTGTTATGATCTTCCTCAGTCTGTAACTCTTGTCCAAATCCAGGCTCCTTCTCCAACTCTCTTCAGTCAGATCTACTTCCTGACTTGCTTCATTTGGGTTTGAAACTTTTGAATTTGTTCAGATATGTGTCATTTCGACCTTTTATGCTCTGTTTTTATACTCAATCGATCAGCCTTTACCCTGATCTGGTCTTTTTTTTACTTGATCTATCGTTCTCTTTGTGTTTTGGATTTTTACAGGGAACCACACATGTTCTGTTGGCAAAGAGCGGTGCCACCGCCTAAGTCTAGTTAGCCATACGCAGTGCCACCGCCTGAATCCAGTGAGCAAGGAGCAGTTCTGCCTCAAAACTGCCTATCAGCAGCTTCATCTGCGCGGTGCTAGGTAGGCCCTGTTCAAAGAGAGTTTGTGTTTCTTGCATTAGATTCTACATTATTTTCTTTGCTTGAAACCTCTTGCTCTTTTCTGTAGATATTATTCATTGGAATTGGAAATATACATTTCATTTTCATGTGTAGGCTTTGGTTTGTTTTGGACTTGGAATGCATGAGTGATCCATGTTGTTTTGAGTCTTTCTTTTCTTGGGGTGATTCTTGTTTCCTTTTGCATGCTGATTTTTTCAGTGCTTGGTAGGAAATATTGGTTCTTCGTTTCCTTGTCTGTTTCAAAGAGAATTTTTAGTTTTCTCTCTCCTTTGCTTTATTCGCAAGCTTGCTGGACAATTTTCTTCTTGGTTTGTGCATGATTGTTTGAAATTCTAGATCTTACTTTCATTAAGAAGAAATATCTGTTTTCAGCTTTGTGTGCATTAGAGTTAGTTTTGTTTGGAAACGTTAGTGAAATCATCTTTCCATTAAGTGTTTATGCGTCTTTTTCAAGCATGAAAAGATAGGAAACTTTTTTGGTTTATTTATGTTTGATGTTCTCTAGATCTCTTTTTTATTTGCTTTTAAGATTGTTTGGTTGGGGTGCATTGATATTTCACTTTTCGTTTGAAAATATAGAATTGCATTTTCATTTGGGTGTGCATTTTTTGGGAAGAAAAGTAAATATCTCTCCCTCTCTTAGGTAGAATTTCATTAAAGAGGAAAAGTTGCATTATCATATAGATCAGTGTGCATCTTCTTTAAATTCAAGTTTTCACTCCATGGTTCGACCTAAACGCACAAGATAAAATTAACGGTAGTACAAGGTTAAAAATTTTAGCAATTTGAGTAATAAGTTAGAGACGTGTTCGAGCATCGTTAAGCGTAGGAGCTGTCATTATTTGTCTGCATTACATCCCGGGAATCGTGCAGTTCTTCCGTGTACCGTCGGTATATCGAACGGACTTTCACGTACCCTTAAGGTATATAGAAAGGTACTTCACGTACTCAATTGTATATCGGAAGGCCCCTTGTGTACGGTTATGCATTAGATAGCACTACTACCGATTTGAGCTCCCAGGTACCTTGCGTATATCGGGAGACCCTTTTAGGAATCCTCAAACCATATGAGTTATCATTTTGGCCTGTCCTGTGAGGTTCCTGACTCGTACCCACTCCTTTCACATGTTTTCTTGTTGCTTTTAGTTTGAGTAGTACTTGCTTGTGTGTGGTAGTTAGGGGGTTATTAGAGAGTTTAGAGATGGCATCCTCATATGGGACTACCAATCAAGAGATCCCTTTCCAAGGTGTACCTTTTGTATTCCCTCCAAGTGAAGGTATTTGTCCTCCCTTTATTGCCACTCTAAATTTTCCTGGATTAACTATAGGATTACCGGTCTGGTTGTTTAATCCGGTAATTCATGTTACACCTAATGTCTCAAATGTCACCTCTCCTTCGAGAGAGGATCGACCTCAACCTAATACTGCTCCTTCTTCTCTGGTTGTGGCTTCATCTCTTTCTTCTTCTTCGCTTGACCAAAGCTCTATGGTTAGTATTCATGTGGATACGAAGAAGAAGAAAGGGAAGAGTAAGAAGAAGAAGGATAAGAAAGAGAAAAAGCAACAACCATCTGCTCTTGATGGTGCTCATTCTAAGAGAATGCCCAGAAAACCCAAGTTTCCTTGTAATCTTTGCAAGGGGGACCACCTTCTTAAGGAGTGTCCCGGTCTCTCCCGTGTACAAGAAGAGTGGTCTAAAAGGTCCAAACCATCTGTGTCATCGACCTCTGATCATCACGTTGACGATAGTCCCTCAACCAGTGACCCATTGGTAAAAGGTCGTAAGGGTAAAGTCTTGTATCCTTGTTTGATATGCAAGGCTATGCATCGTACTTTTCTTTGTCCAAGCATGGATGAAGCTTCGCGTTGGTTGGAAAACATTACTGATCATCAACAGGTAATTCCAACAAGTGATAGTAAGTTATCCATCGATTCCTCACTAGTTGACCAAGTGATCAATTCAGGTTCATCTACAATTGATCCCACTCTTCCTTCGGAGAGTGAAGTGGTCGAGTTGGTGTCATTTCCACCCGATCCTGCTCTTTCATCAGAGAGCGTTAAGACTGAAGTAGTCTCTTTGACCAAATATTCATGTTGTTCTTCTCTTCCAGTAGAGAATGAACTGAATCCTGCTGAATTTTTTATGCTTCGTTCTGATTGTTCTCGACAAGAGGAAATTTTGTCTATTTGGACAAAACCCTCTCCAGGTACTGAGGTTATTTCCTTTGACTGGAGTAACCTAATAGAGTCTCATCTTCATTCGAGTGTTCCTTTCTAGATAGTTGTGAATGTTACTGCTAGGTGGATACTTTGCACTATTGTTGACGAAGGGGCTTCTGTTAGTATTCTATCCTCAACTGCTTGGCAAGCTTTAGGTTCTCCTCAGCTTATGCCAGCCACCGTTTAGATACTGGATTTTAATAGGAGACCTACTGCACCTTTAGGGACCCTTCCTTATTTGCCTATTACATTAGGAGGGAAGACTGTCTGTATTGATGTTATGGTGGTCCAAGGTCCTTTAGATTTCAATCTGCTCATTGGAAGCGATTATGTTTATGCCATGAAGGCTGTTGTGTCCACACTCTTTAGAGTTATCCATTTTCCCCATGATGGGAAGATTGTGACCATCGATAAGCTTTCCTTTGTTACACCTAACCATCACATTATTCCTAGTAATCAGACTTCCCTGAATGTGCCGCATGTTCTTGTGGCTCTTTCCCCTTCTAGTTAGATTCTTCCCATCATAGGTAAAATGGGGGGCATGGCTCTAGTCTATGGACATCATAATGGAGCTAATCCACTAGCTTTTATGTAATGGGGGAAACCTACCAACCTCTGGATATCATGTTGGATAGGAGCAAGTTTTAGAGCATAGTTTACTTTTGGTTTCAAGCTCGTTAAAAAATAAAACCACTCCTTAAGCATAATTTACGCTTTTGGTTTCAAGCTTGCATAAAAATGAAACCATGTTTAGAGCATAGTTTACCTTTGGTTTCAAGCTCGTTAAAAAATAAAACCACTCCTTAAGCATAGTTTACACTTTTGGTTTCAAGCTTGCATAAAAATGAAACCATGTCGAGAGCATAGTTTACCTTTTGGTTTCAAGCTCATTAAAAAATAAAACCACTCCTTAAGCATAGTTTACGCTTTTTTGTTTCAAGCTTGCATAAAAATGAAACCATGTCTTGAGAAAAGTTCCCATTCTACGTCAAGCTCGTTAAAAAATGAAATAGCACCTAACCATCATGTCAGTTTTCCTTGAGCAAAGTTCCCATTCTATGTCAAGCTTGTTAAAAAATGAAATAGCACCTGACCATCATGTCAGTTTTCCTTGAGCATAGTTCATTTTCTATTTCAAGCTTGTTAAAAAATGAAGTAGGTTTCCTTTAGCATAGTTTACCTTTTGTTTTCAAGCTTGCATAAAAATGAAACCATGTTCCAAGGATAGTTACCTTCTGTTTCAAGCTTGTGTAAAAATGAAACAGATCCCCTTCCCTTGATTCGAGTCTTCCCTTTAGTGTTAGAACTTGAACCTTCTTTTCCCTTCCTGATTG
Organism: Pseudotsuga menziesii; assembly: GCA_001517045.1. Classification (NCBI taxonomy): domain Eukaryota; kingdom Viridiplantae; phylum Streptophyta; class Pinopsida; order Pinales; family Pinaceae; genus Pseudotsuga; species Pseudotsuga menziesii. The sequence goes on along the minus strand of LPNX010935317.1, from coordinate 162,310 downwards.
TAATTCTTCCTACCCCCCTGGTGAACTTTTTCACATTAGTAACCAGGTTTTTTAGGTTGGGTATGGAAGAACAATCGTCAGACGAAACAAAGCTTGGGGGGCATGTCGAGCCCCTAGCAACCATGTTAGGGGTAAGCTTCCCTAGCAATCATGATGGGGGCAAGATTCCAACCTCTGTATATCATGTTAATGGGATTTTTCAAGCATAGTTTACCCATTGGTTTCGAGCTTGCGTAAAAATGAAACCAATATTTGAGCATTCTTTCAACTGATCTTCGAGCTCATTAAAAACAGTAAGATGGTGTTGAGCTTACTTTTCATTTTTTGCGCTCTGATTAAAACATGAAAAGTGGTTTGAGCTTAGTTTATTACTTTTTCGTGCTTTGGATTCAAACATGAAAAAGTCTAATGGAGTTCTCTTTAAAATCTTTTCAGGCTCCCTAAATACAAAAAGATCGTCGAGCGATCTTGTCTTGTTCATGCTCGTTAAAGTATTTGAAGGGTCGTCCATCTGACGGTAGGTTATCTCTTTTTTGGTTCGGATAGGACTATTTACGAAAAAGGAACACTCCAGCCAATCATGACTGGAAGAGTTCTTTAAGGTATGATTTTACACTTTTTTGGGCCTTGGGGACTAAATCATATGAAAAAGGACCCCATTGGAGTCTTCTTTCGTATTCGTTCAGACTCTCTAAACATGAACGATACCGAGTTTTCTTTCAGTGGACTTGTTAAATCAAACATTGAGAGACCTATTTTGGGAACGAACCCCTCCTCTCTCAGGTTTGTAAAACATATGAGTCTGGACTTGTCTTCCAACAAGCTATACCGAGTGTTTGTTACCCTCTTTGAACTTGTAAAACCGAAAAGAGGCACTCATCGATCATGATGGGGGAAATGGGAAGGGAATCATTTTGCAAATAATGGCAGTTGTTTGTTGTTACCTTTGAACATGGCACTTGTCTGCAAAATCATGTCAGTCAATTGGGTATTTCGTTGATCTCCGTGACGATCCACTTTCATGAGTCATGTCACTCCTTTGAGTCTTTCAAAAGAATGCATTGTCCACTGTCACATTGTGTGTCTGTCCCATCTAGTCATGCTGCCAAGTCTTTTGTCATGCCACTCGATGTTCAAAGGGGATCTGAAGAAGTGTTTCCTTTGCAGTCTACACAGTCTTTGTGTTAGTATCTTCGAGTCATTCATATGGTTACTACATGCACATCATTCTAGAACTATGTTCTGAGTTTCGTGTCGTCGATGTGGGACTCATCATGGCCCTCCTTCGATGAGACTTTTCCCGTCGACATCAGCTAATCATCCGGGAAATAGTCTTAGAAACAATGTTTGGTACCTTGAGATCTGTATGCCTTAATGACAGATTCTCTCGCTCTCGACATAGGTTCACATCATTGACCTTTGATCGATAGAATCGACTGGGTGTTCAACATCAGGACATCTATTCACACTCAATAGATTGTACTAGAGTACCTTGGGAATCATTGACATTAATGGTGATCTCCCTCGCACTTGTTAACGATTCACATCATTGGCTGGTAATCAAGTGGTTTCTACCATGTTCGACTTCAGTTCATTGTAATCACATGGATAGAATTGTACTTTGTGGAAGATGAGAGGAAGACCCGGGGATATATGTTTAAAGCGCTCATTGATTTTCCCCAGGTTGCGATGGAGTTTTGTATATCTAGCATGGATCCACATTTGTATGGTCGTGGCTATGCTCAAATTTGCATCTGTATGACATATATCTACATTGTATGTCTGGTAACTATGTCCAAGTTTGAGTCCTCTATCACATGGATCTATGCTGTATTCTAGTAGCCATGCTTGTTTATTCCTCTCATGAATCCGCCTTGTATTGGTCTGCAGCCATGAGTTTGGTTACTTGTGTCTATGAGTCAACATACTGATGTACTGCAGATGCTTACTTGACGACTTGCTCTGATCGAGCCGACATTTTCGCCTCATGGCAACGAATTGTTCTCTCAAAGCTCTCGTTTATCGTATCCCTCTAAGACTCATGCTTTGGGGGGCATCTTATTATACCAAAATCCTATCACCATCATGTGATAAGACATTTGACATACCTACTTGCCCTGAATCCCAGCTTCTGGAGTGGAAATTCATATCATTTGTCAATCTTTTCATACAAATTCCCAGCACCGTTCTTGAACCTTTATCCATATGCGGTACCCTTGTTTACACCGCCCATACTCTGTTTCCCACAAGCACTACCACCGCTTATGGCCCTTAGCCCATAAGCAGTTATTACCAGAACCACTCTGTCAGTGAAGGAGAAATGCGGTAACCTGGGTAAAAAGGGAAAAAGAGAAGCTTCTCGAGGCTTCTAGATGATAAGCCTCGAGATATCCCTTATCCCTACTGTTGTGGGTCTGTTGAGCTCAAGATCCCCCATCCTAGGATATTGGAGGCCACCTCACCCACAAATCTCTCAACCTACCCTATCCATCTAGCCTTATAAATACAAGGTTATGGACATGGTTGAGGGGGAGAACTCTTAAGGAATTGTTATGCTATTGGATTGACCACTTGGTCCATATCATTGGAGAGCATAGAGAGAGCTAGAGTCGGAGCTTATGGGGATGAGAATACTTGGTTTCATGGAGATGCATGTCAACACTAAGGCTTGGTTGTAAACTTCTTCATATTTCTTTAATGCAAGTTGATTTATGTCCCACATATTTTGTTGATGTTTGATTTCATATATATGTTGTTAGATTCCCTAGTCACTAGCATAGATTAGTAGATTATATTCTGGTTGCTTTGATCTGTTTCGTGTTGAGCTTATTGTAGGTACACAGGGTGACTATCAAAGCATTGTATTCCAGGTATCTACGACGTCTAGGGAGAGTTTTCAACCTCTGTCCTCTATTTGTTCTAGATTTGAACCATTCAGACCAGTGGAACACCTTACTGTCCACAGGAGGTGAAATATTCTAGCTAACAGGGAGTAAGGGTTGTCAAAAATGCATTCGAAGGAGTAGGTATAGAGGACGAAGGAACATATGAAGGGATATAAGTGGTATTCCCTATGGTCACTTGTCTTGGTTCTGGTATCCGCATATGACTACTAACACTAGGTCTAAGACGAACATGTGAGGTAGCTTCCACCACCGGGATGGAAGGTGCAATGTGAATAGTGCTCCCAAATCTCTCTGCATGGAAAGGTATAGGAGTGCCCCCAGGCGTATTTCTAGGTTCAAATTCTGATTCAACATGATGTGCCAGACCATGTGCAGGGATATCAGGCATGCCATAACTAACATGACTCGTGCTTGTGGCTTCATGGTGAGTCTCATCACCCAAAAACCAATATTGGCGACCTGTGAATGAGAGATCATAACCAGAATGTGAAGGTATATCTGATGAAGGATCATATACAAGAGTAGGATCTTCCTCCCCAACCTCTTGAGGTGGAGAATACATCTTAGGAATCTCGTCCTCGTGATCTCCCATTGTGTGTGAATTAATGTGAGAAGTAGTCTGCCCAGACAGTCTGTTTCTCTCTTCCAAAGGAGGAGGAGATGTGGAACTTGAAAGTATTGATAAACAACAAGAATGGCGAAGTGTCACACGTAAATCCACAATGAATCAAAAAAATAAAAAGAATCTATCTAATTATGCAAACCCTAGGAAAACTAGCATGCACAGAGCATACACCTATACAATGTAAATCCAAATCACAAGCAAGCAAGGGTAGTATATGTGAGCTCCTGAATGAAGCATGTATGTCTCTCCTAGGAGAGGCTTGAGACTCCCATACACAACAAGCAGATGTTCGTAAGAAATTATTGTGGCCCTCAGCTTCAACGCATATAACGACTATGCTATCCGACCCCAACTTGGCCAGGACACCTACAGAATAACCTATGCGAAGTACCCCCTCGATAACCTAGGTAAGGAAGCTAAGGTCACCTCAATATAATCAATGATCAAGAGGACAGTCACAGGAGGGATTGACCAAATGGTCGCCAATTCTATTACGGAGAAAACTTCCTATGGCTTGGGGTACCACAACAGACAGACTAACCGCAGAAACCAATCCTTTCCTATATGCAAGAGAAACCAAATATCTAACACTAAAGGATCTCGAAACATACCTTATTCCGGACGTTTGATGTAGATCCCCGTTGAGCTTTTCCACTCTCGCTTGGATTGATAATTTTCTCTCTCAACATTCAGCAAACAAGACAAGCATGCTATATATAATTGTGTTAGACCTACTCTAGCATATATAATCAATAACATACAAGTATTTAAAAGCATCCATGGATTCAATACTCATTTAAACACACATTATTGGACAGGAAAATAGATTTCTATTAATATAAAATAGAGATTACAATAGTGACAGCCTCTGTCGGCACGTCTGTGAATTGGAGAAACTGAGTCCTCCACCTGGGCCTCCACCACTTCAATCCTCCATCTCTCAATAGCAAGCTCACAAGAAAAGGAAAGCTTAGGAAGAACACAAAGTTCTCCAAGGGACAAAGGGATCCAGACTCAAGTATAAGCTCTAGCAACAATGGACTATAGTTTTCTTGCTCTTCAATTCCTTCCCTTTCAATGTATCCAAAGGGTTCCTTATATAGTGCTTCAATGGGGTAATGGAAGGTCAAATCCAAGCGATATCAAGGCATATGGAAGGACAAGAGACAAGTCACTTGGATCCACATCAAGGAAAACTCCAAAACTATTTGGCCCTTTGCACACATCCCGATGTATGCGGGTTTGAGGGTCAAATCCGCGTATATACGCGAGAACAGGTTTAAAATTCGCGTATAGAAAATAAGACATGTTTTTAGGGATGATCTTGGAAACATCAAAGGTAAAAAAATGGTCCATGGGGTCCAAAGAGTTTGCAGAGGGATAGGGAAGGCCATAAAGGTGTGATCCACCATGTGTGGTAAAATCAGCTGTAACATGGGGGCTCTTTTTGTTTCTTTCCTGGTTTCTTAATGCAAAGTTCCTTTATTGCTTTACTGTAAATTGGTATATCCTTAATATATTGTAATAGAGGGATATTGACACATACATTTTTTAATTCATTTAAAATAGCATACTCAGGATGGATTACAAGTTTTTCTATTGCTAATCGTTTCGAAAATGGAGGGATTCTTTGTTCTTGAGTTGTTTCTTGCTGAGGATGGGTATTTACTGGAATCTTTGGCACATCCTTCAAAATAGAATCATTCATGACTTCATTAGGATCTTCTTCTTCTTCATTCTCTTCATGAATGATGACTGATGACGTGGGTTTGTCATTCACAACACTTCGAGATCATAATTGTTTCTCATGTACAGGTACAGTCGAAATAACATAGGATGGAAGAGTTTGCAACTCAATGTTGTTAAGAGCTTGAGTTGAATTATTATCTGGTTTAGGTATCGGTTGTGTAGGTAACAATGTAGGTCATGGAGGGTTTGTATTCTGGAAATGATGAGGTTGTTGTGTAACAAGGGGAACTGGAGGCACAAACCTTGGTAAAAATTGTTAGGTATTGATTGAGTGCTGAGGATAAGGATGATTAGGTACAGAGACAAGTGGTGACTAGGGGTAGGACTATCCCCTCCACCCCTATGATCAATACTGATGCTGAGTAAAATGAGGAGGAGGAGGATACTTGGGTGGCCAATGCTGCCAACCTAAAGTGTTCCATTGTTGAGGTGGTTGGTAGGGTTGGTAATAAGGTGGGGGTTGTGGTGATGAATTCTGATATGGTTCTTGGTCCCTTGATTGCCAAGGAGGCCTCCTAGATGTTTCACCAATGTCCCCACTTTTATATATGCCTTTCAACCCAGGCAACGATGGGAAATTGTCGGTTGGATGCTCCTCTGTACAAATGTGACATACGGAGATATTGTTTAATGGGTATTCCCCTTGAGGATGTTTAGTCTTGCATCTTGGATAGAAAATGATCATTGTTGCACGTTCCTCCTCTTTCCTTTTCTTAGATTGTAACGCATCTAGTTGGGAACCCATTGCTCCTAAAATATCAGTTTTGAAGTTTTCCAATAGGTTTCCTAACTCCATCCTTGTGACTCCTCTAGAACTAGGAGTGTTTCCTTTTAGATTTCTATTGTAAGGTTCCCAAATATTTCTCCCAACTTCCCCCCTACTTCTAGAGTAATTTCTACACATATCCCCAATTTGTGTGAAAGGTTTATGAGAGATATTGCTATATGCCATGAGATTGAGGTTTTCTACCAGGTCTTCTGAGATCCCTTTAAGGAAGAGGGTTCATACTACATCTTCTCGAAGGTCATTATATTTGGATTTATCTAATGTATAAATAAACCTCTTGAGCTAATATTCCAAGCTCTTGTCTTCAAGTTGTTGTATCTTAAAAATATTATTTCTAGAGTCTCTTGGTTTGCAATACTCTTGGTATTTTTGCAACAATGCGGTTTTCATGTCTTCCCAAGTCCTGATGCTATGATTCTCCTAATCCCATGAACCATCTTAAAGCAGATTCTTTCAATGTAGTAGGAAATTGTTTTAATTTGTGAGCATCTTGTAGATAGTTATATCTTCTACAGAGGATGTAAAACTCGAACAAAAATGTGTTTGGGTCTTCATTATTTTTTCCATAGAAAGTAGGTAAGGAAGAAAGAGGGATGTTCTTCATATTTACATCTTGTGCAGTGTCTAAAGTAGGGAACCCGAAGGTATCCTCATTTCGATTCTCTCCTTCTCCTTTGTCATTTCTAACCTCGTCATGATATTCATTCTCTCCCAGTCTCTCCATGTAGGTTTGATTCTTGAAGAGTGTGTACCTAGGAGGCTCCATCCGAGGTGATAATGGGGCGTCCCAACGTTATTTTTTGGGGGAGATCTTCCTCCAATCAACTGTGTTTTTATTAGATTCTATAGGGATGGTAGGTACTACTGTGGAGGTTTCAATCTGTGAAATAACTGTATTTGTTGAGCTTCCAAAGAGAGCTTGTACCTGAGCAGGATCAATGAAATTAATGAAGTTAGGATCCCCTACTAGCGAGAAAGTTGTATCATTAGGTTTTTGCACTAGTGGAGGGTTGAGTATTTCCAAAGGTTGACCCTCTTAGACTTCTTCAGAAATGGGATCCTTAGGACCTCCCGCCAGGATTTATTCACCTTCTATGGCTTCTCCTATAAAGTCTTTAGGTTTCTAAGTAGAATTACTTCCTATGTGTGTTCTCCGATACCTTTCTGTTGAGTTAGTGGTTGGGGTATTTCGTCCCCCATAAAGGTTAGTAGGAATTTTAACAAGGTTTTGGGAACTAGTTCTAACATATCTACCCTTTGAATCTCTAGGTTTGTTCATGAAAAGCTAAAATAAAAAGAAAACCTACAATACTACTATTACTATTGGATTTGGGGGTGCCTGTTATAATAGATGCGCAGGTTCTTACCTTTCATCTTACCGCTCCCCTACCACCAGCCTATTGCTAAATTTCATAAGGGAATTCTACTTATTCTACCTTACAGAACAACTCCCCGGCAACAACGCCAAAAATGCTGGGTGTTTTATTGTCTTAATTAATTCACCAAATATTTAAGTATCGATCGAGGTTTGTAATCTTAGAGTTGACACAAAATATATGCGAAGGTAGAAGGGTTCCTAAGGTGTCGTGGAAATATTGTAACAAAGAAAAGATCGAAAGATCTTTCAAAATGAAAAACCGAGTCAAACTCCAGAAATATAACCACTAAGGTGATAAGGCTGGAACAAGACTACTAGATTAGAGTAGTATCAAGCTATACTACTCTACTCTATCTACCATGAACTATGTATTTATAAATGGTACTATTATAAGAAGGTAAACTACTATTTTACAGTGTACTCTATTAATTAAGTATTCTGCTTCTTAATATGTGAATTAGAAAGGCTAAAACAAATCCAGAATTCTTACTATATGAACACAAAAGACTATATTGTTTGAGACAATATTACAATTACTTAGTTCATCTAAGAAATCCAAGAACTATACTATACATGCGTTTTGAAAAATATACAATGATTAAACCAACTTATCTACTTCCATTCTCCTTGAGTATTCTGAGGATATACATTCACTGTGATTAGAACTGGAGGAGGAGGTGTATCGAAATGACTTTCAAAATAAATAAAGAAACTGCATGGAATTAGGTCTAATTTAACTTCTACAAATAAATGTAAACTAAGGAGTGTCCAATTACAAGTAATAGTAAACATTTTTTATTTATTCCATAAGCAAATGACTTTAAAAAGATGTTACTAACAACCAATATATTAAGAAATGAGATTCTTTTAATGGACCACTTGGAATTAAGGGTATACTTATTCTCACATGAAACAACTATAATTAAGAAACAAGTAGAAAACTTAATAAAAGAAAATATAAAACTTAATAAAGAAGCAAGTAAAAAACTTAATAAAGATATTCTGTTTCCTAAATCAAAATCTGTTTTCTGGAAATATTCAGTAACTATAAAATAAGGAAGACAAATCTTATGCTGGAGACTTTAACAACTATTATTCCTTTTAAACAATAGAATTAGTAACTTAAACCCTAAATTCAATTGGATAAGATTAAAGTAATTCCACTAAGGCTACATTGACAAATCTTGCAACAGAAGCAAAATGGAGAAATCAAAGACAGAGGATATACAATCCAAAAATAACCTAAGATAAAAGTGACAAAGGATAAAATAATTATAGGACTTGATACAAGTTTTATATTATGTAAAGTAAGGTCCTAACTAGACATAGATAGTTACTGTTCAATTGCAGAAGGGTATATATTTTCATAAATAAGAAGAATGCACTTGAAACAAGCATAAAACAAAATAGGAAATATGAAAGTTTGAACGAAGGTCTGGATGACAGTTTGGACAGACAGTCTGAATAACAGTTTGAATGGGAAAAAAAATGTAAATTACAAAACACATGGCCTAAATGATCTCAATATCAACTAACTTATGCATATGATATTGCAAGGTAAAGGAAAGAGTGGCTAAGATTATTCTAATAATTAAAACAACAAAAGAATAAGAGTAACTTACACTAATTAAAAGAGAAATTATTTCCTATTATTGAACAAGTCAAATGAAAAATATTTGAAACTAACCTACAACTAAACGAGAATTGACAGAATTGAATCTAGCTATAAGCTGAGGCTAAGATATTATATTTGATCAAATTCTATCTAATTGCAATTATGAAACTAAGAAACAATGCGGAAAATAAAACTGAAAACAACTATTGTGCAACCGGCTAATTGTGATTCTGGAAATGAAGACTATTTTAACAATATAGTATAAATCATATAACTTACAACAAACACATATTACAGAAGACAAGGAAATAAACAAGATCAATTTACAATATAGTTAAAATACATACAAAGACTGGAAATATAAACTACTTAGCTGCAAGAAAGGAAAGAACGAAAATACACAGAAATGGGAGACCGCTGGTTGTTGAGTGGCCCTCTCAGCAATCAGAGTTGAGCTTCAATTAATCAACCACTCGCTACAGTAGAGACATGTATGCACAGCTGAAAATATAACTTTATATTGAATTTGAAACAGAGTTTATAGAGCTTCTTTTACAATGAATGATCAACCAACTAACTAGCTATCTCGACTCTCTCCTGGAGATGTCTTTATATAGGTTTTACATAGGTGATCAGGTCGACCCTCGCAGTGGTCGACTGCTCCAAAAATAGTCAACGTTAATTGCTAATAAAAACAACTATGTGACTTTTGGAAACAACGCGCATCCACCTTCCTTATCCTTCGTGCGTCGGTTCTCCTCGCGCGGGCTATGGCCATATGGGTCTTTGTCGATGTGGACATGAATCATGGTGTCACATGGAGAGGGGAGGACGATGAGCCTTCTAGATCAAGGGTCATCAAAGCAATAGAACATGTGGACAATAAAACAACTAAACAACCATTCTATGCTTTAATTGTTTGGGAATACGCCAACTAACAACGTACGGATCGATCAGAGGGCTAGATGGTGAGCTTGATGTGATCTGCACATATTTAGCATGAGTGTGATTCTAAATGGAGAATTATTTGAAAACTATAATCTGCAAAACAAATCCATGTATTAGGCATGTTTCCAAATATTGCATAATTTCTTAATAAAATCATGAAATAATGGAAATAAACCAAGGCTTGTATAAATTCCAAATGCATTCATACCTGGGGCTGAATGATAAGATGAATGACAAGAAATATGTCAAAAATATGACAAAATAGATTCCAAAAGAGTATATTAATAGCTGAAAATAGTGACAAAACAAGGATCAACACTCCCCCAAACTGGAGAGATGCCAGGTCCCATTGAGCAAAAAAAAACATGGAATTTTAGGAAGAAGGCTGAGTTGCATATGCAACTACCTTTAACTTAGCAGATGAAACATGAAATTTCAATTTCAATTTCCTGGCCTATGTATTTAAAATAGTGTGCCTCTCTTCAGGAGAGTCATGCAAAGATGTGATGGCCTTGTTAAGGTCCTCAACGACATTGACTTGTATACACAGCTCCTTGTTCTCTTGGAGAAGACTATCAATTGTCTTGGCATATTCCTCATTTCGACTTGCTAACCATGCCAATTCCTGAGTTAGTTGGTCTAATGTCAGCTGATGAGGAGTAGACGGTTCTGTGGGTTGTTTGAAATCTTGAGACGGACTCAATTCGCTGGGTGGTGTCTCAAGGTCAATGGAAGGAATTCGATTTTCAGAACCCTTGCCTTGAGCAGATGGAGAAACAGTCTCAAGAGCAGCAACTTCAAGTAATTCGGTCGAGACACTAGCTAATGTAAACAAGGGTGAATCAGAGATGGGTTCATTCACTTTGACCATACAATCTGTATGATCGGTTTGAATGGTAGGCTGAATAGGGGTCTAAACGGACTTCACCTTCTTGCTTCTAGTTTGAATTCACAGAACAGGTAGAAATTTGACGGACTCAAGGTTAACAGGGATAGGTGAATGGACAAGTGAACTTGCTTTTGGTGTATCTTCGTCAATATGCACAATTTTGGGGCTTTTCCTTTCCTTAGGAGGGGTATGACTGGGCTTAGGATCTTGAATGTGCCAAGGGAATTTTTCAGACATTTAAATAAGGGTTTAATACTTTAAACACAAAATTCTCCCAAGTTTGGTTCATCTCCTTCAATTGATGTACAATCAAGAGTTTAATCAGGCTGTGGTGGTACAAACTCCCCATAGGATTGACTGTATTCTTCCTAACTTGACTTGACATTTTTTCCAGGCTTTTAAGGAAATAAAATGGGAAATTAAGGAAATGCTGATTAACGAAATGAGCCAATAAGCAAAGATGGAAAACTTTGAACATGGTAAACTTACCCTCATAGGTTATAAGGCAGATGATGATGGTTAGAGTGTTGAGGTACTTGGGCTTAATCCATTCTTTGTGAAACACCTTCCTTCCTGATACATGCTGAAAATCCAGCTTGAGAGCGAAGTGGTAGGATGGCCGAGGGAGAAACAAATGTTAATGCCACCAGGTGCCTTCTCTTGGGAGCTTGGTCACTACTCCAATGGTCTCCTCGGTTACTAGAAAAAGGAGAAAACCAACCCTGGCCATTTTACCATCAAATCCTTTCACAAATAAAAGCGAAATCTCCTCATCATATCCCTGTAAAAGGTGGAGAAATGGATTCCATCCCGCTCAAAAGAAAATCTCTCGGCATTCCTGAAATTCTAGAATCCAAAACAGGTCTTAATAGTTTTCAGGCTTAAGACGGTTAGGCATTGTACAAACAGAGGAGAAAAATGCAGAGGTTGCAGAGGATACTAGAAATGACGTTGAAATAGCTCTGTGAAGGCAAAGGTAAATGATGACAAGGGAAAAGATCGTGGGTTTAAAACATAATTTGTCTAAGCGCTTGAATGATCATCAGACCATGGTTTCGCACACTTGACTAATAACACTATGGACGCATGTGTTGATGAATTCATAATGTTATGATATATTCAACAATGTCCAAAGTAAACTTTGGACAAATTGGATTATTTATATATTACGGAATCCATAAAGATAAATTTAAAACCATAATAATTCTAATCAATAAGATGATAGGACTTTGACGACTTCCACGCGTGATTTGATGAGGGGACAAGGGAAATGATGGTCGAAAATATTCTAAAATTATATTATATCAAGATATAGTTTAAACAATATCATCTCATATCAAAATCATAATCAAAATCATAGGTCGAGGTGAGTCTTAATAAAATCATCATGCATTTGTAAGCATGTGAATGAGGCCTAATAATTATGGATATGATGTAGCTAATTAAACTCTTTGCCCGTGAAAATCAAAATGATTTGACATTTTGACACCATACCATTATAACAGTATAATTTTCATTCATACTGTCATTTCACATTCCATTCGGACCGCCATTCGACCCTTCATATGGACCTTTTGTTCAAAAATACACTTTACTGGATTTGACTGCTCCTAATTATGCAGTAAATTTTCTGGGTTGTAAGCACACAATATGATGATGTAAGCCAGCTTTATTAAACCTTTATTGCATTGTCCCTCATGGATTAAAACAGTCTTCCGCTAATTGCATTATCCTGGAAACATCTGAAAACATCTACACTTTTGTCAGAAACAAATGAAACTTTCTATAAAATTCAGAAAGTAAAAACAGTTCTAATATTCCCCCAAACCAAAAATATGGCATGTCCTCAAGCCATAAAAGAAAAAAACTAACTGAGTTCCAAATAATATAACAAATAGTTCTAAAATGCTGCTATTATTTTAGTAAAAAAAAATAAAAATACTAAATAGTAAATGGAGATGATTCATATATGTATTTCTATAAAAAATAACAGTGCTTAGGGTGGTCATACAAATAATGAGAGTATAATTGATGCGAAAAATTCCATAGGAGAAATTAGTCATACATGCCTCATTTAAGGATATCTTTTCATCCAAAGAATATTTTAAGTTCACGCTAGAGTTTGTGAGATTTGTATAGATATGGGTCCCATTTCTAGAATAAGCATATCCTAGGTATTAGTGAATTATATAATAGAGTCCCAAGTCCAAATTACAGCCATTCTCTAATGACATGATGAATAATTGGCCTAAAAATGTATTGTTCTGTTTCTTCCTTGTTTGTTTTGTCTCGTTTTTTTTCACGAACCATGTGCATTGTAATGCATTAACCATACCTCTTTTACCCGATATTTCCCCGCTTCTAGCAGGCCTGTTTAGTGCCTCGGTGGGTTTATCTTGGTACCATGCAAGCATAGCCCCGCTGCTAGCGATCCTGTTCAGTACCCTGACGGGTTTACTTGCACTTACCAGGATTCCTTGTTTAAACGATGTTACTTAGCATGGACCCGCTACTAGTAAGCATGTTCAGTACTCCGACGGATTTGATTCGTATAATGATTTTAGTATGTGGAAGCTGGTTGGTACTAAGAGCGAGTTAAGCCTGCTAAACACATAATTCAAATTTTTGAGAGTGAACCTCGTAAGTAATTTTTATAATGACCTTAATTATAGATCATGTCAAAAGATAACAACTTGAAGCCATTCTTGGACTTCTTAGTCTATGTTCTTCAAAAAAGAGAAGTAATGTTCCCCACAAGCAGGAATATCACTTATTCTTGAGTTTTCTCAAAATTCCTTAAGAGACAAGTCTTGATAATGAGTACAGGATGAACTAGTAGTCTTTAGGTGTAAAATAGAACTTTGAATGACATGATGATTAAAATAGGTCTTGAGCAATTATTTTAATGACAAGTATGAAATATGCATATCTGAATCTACACCATAAAATCATAAGGAATCATCAAAGAAAGTGGGTAGGAATGATATAGGGAACATTTTAATGTCGTTACGAATCCCCATTTAAAAAAAAGAGTTAGGATGGATTATAAGTTCTTAGAGCACTTCCCTTTTTAGTCAGCATTTCATGAGCTAATAAGAAAAACAAGGTTCTTGTAATCAAATGCAAAACCACTTATTAGATGATTCAAATTTTATTTGCAACAAAAACATATGCATCAAGAAAAAGTCATATAAATTTTATCGAAGTTTAGATAAAGGAAAAGAGCCTTCCTATTTTATTTGAAAAAATTCTATAAGCTGATTATACAACCAAATTCCTTGCATGAATGTAGTCAGCTTATCAGAAATGACTTTTATTTATTAAAGAAATAAAGATATATTTACATATGTACATAAAATAAACACAAAATAGTTTAAGAATTAGGAGGAGGAGGAATGACTTCCTCTTCAACCAACTCCATCTCCTTTTGTTGTAAGACATTCTTCACAAAATCTTGTCTAGAGATTGGTTGATGGTAAAGTCTAAGTCTGTGTCCATTTACGACAAAGGTAGTTTGTGAATAATCAATTGTCTTAATTTCTACTGACCCATTATCGAAGGCCGTAACTACCTCATATGGACCCATCCAACAGGTAGTTAATTTTCCTTTGAAATTTTTATACCTTGAGTCAAATAGTAATGCCCAATCCCTGGTATTAAATTGCTTTTTCTTAATAAATTTATCATGCCATTTATTTCGTTGATTTTGTATAAAAATTGTCCTTTGGAGTGCATCTTGCCTAATCTCATCTAATTCATTAATCTGTAAGATTCGTTGTTTTTGTACCTCTTCCAAATCCATACCTAATTGTACATCCATACGAAAATTTTTAACTTGGATTTCAATAGGCAAAAGGACTTGTTTCCCATATACTAACTCATAGGGTGTATGTCTAGTAGTGTTTCTTCAAGTTATTCTATAGGCCCTCAAAGCCTCTGGGAGTCTATCTTCTCAATCTTTGTGATGTAGATGAATAGTTTTGGTTAAGATAGCTTCCAACACCTTATTGGTTGATTCTACCTGGCCATTAGCTTGTGGATGGTAAGGTGAGGATTTGCAATGTCAGATACTATATTTTTTGGTAAGTTCTTTCATTAATTTATAGGTGAATTGAGAACCTTGGTTAGTGAAAATTTCCCTAGGCATACCAAAACGAGTAAATATCTCTTCGCATATAAATTCTACCACATATTTTTCTGTAACTCAGAACAAAGCTTTAGCTTCTACCCATTTGGTGACATAATCTGTGCAAACGTGAATGTATTTCTTCTTCGGGGACATGGGAGATATTGGTCCTACAAAATCAAGAGCCCATTTCTCAAAAGGCTCAATCATGACCTGAGGCTGTAAAGGCATCTCGTCTGATGACGTAGGTCTACCCATTATTTGGAAACTGTCACATCCTCTAACATACCAGGCAACATCCTTAAAAATGCTTGGCCAGTAATAATCAGAATGCAACACTTTGTATGTTGTACGCTTGTCAAAAAAATTTCCTTCACATGGCCCATCATGGCATGCACGAAGGATTTCTATCATCTCGTCCTCCCATACACATTGTCTAATAATAAGATCTGGGCCGATACGAAAAATGTCATTATCAACCCAAGAGTAACTAGAACTTTGGATGACAATTTGACATTTCTCATGAGCAGACAAGTGGTTTGGTAACTTCCAAGTCTCTAAATAATTAGAAATGTCTGCAAACGAAGGGGTTTGAATAGACACAACAAATAGATGTTTGTCGGGGAAAGTATCATCAACAGGTTTAGCACCATCATCATGTCGAATACGAGAGAGGAAATTTGCTATCAATTTTTCTCTACCAGGTCAATCGACAACGGTGATATTAAATTCTTATCATAGAAGAAGCCATCAAGTGACCCTACCATTGGTAATTGGTTTATTCATAAAAAATATGATGGAAGAATGGTTCGTATGCACAAAAAATTCATATCTTGTGATGTAATGGTGAAAATTATTAATAGAGTAGACTACTACCAAAAAATCCTTCTCAGTAACAATGTAATTTAGTGCGGCAGGCATCAGATTTTTGCTAATAAATTATATGGCATAAGATGCTTGGCCCTCTTTTTGACCAGGAAATCCTCCTATGGCCATGTCAGAAGCATCAGTGGATATATGAAAAGGAAGGGACCAATCAGTACCCCTAAGTATTGGTGCCACTGATAGTTTATCCTTTAAGACCTTGAAATCACTTTGACAGGGTTCATTCCATTGGAACTTTATATCCTTCATAAGAAGTTTAAACAGTGGTGCAACTATTTTGGTGAAATTTTCAATAAAACGACGATAATAACCTACATGAACAAGAAATCTTATTACTTCCTTTTGATTTTTTGGAGAGGGGAGACTGAAAATTACTTTTATTTTAGAAGGATCTAACTTGATCCCTTGTGAGGAAACATGATGCCCCAAAACTATGCCTTTTGTTAATAGCATTTTACATTTTTCATGGCTAAGGGATAGATTTGTCTCCTGACATCGGATCAGGACCTTTTCAAGATTATCGAGAGCCTATTGAAAGGTATTACCATAGGTTGTAAAATCATCCATGTACACCTCTACACAGTCGTGTATAAGGTCAACAAAAATTCCTAAAACTGCATGCTGAAAAGTAGCAGGTGCATTACATAAGCCAAATGGAAAAACTCTATAGGAATATGTCCCTAAAGGGCATGTAAAAGTGGTTTTATCCTGATCCTCAGGTACTATCAAAATCTGATTGTATCCACTATATCCATCGAGGAAAGAAAAGTATTGTTTGTTGGGCAGGGTATCCAGTACTTGGTCGATAAAAGGCAAAGGAAAGTATTCCTTAAGCATGGCCTTATTTAATTCTCAAAAGTCAAAACAAATACGCCATTTCCCTGTAACTTTCTTTGGGACTACCACTAGTGGAGATACTCATGGACTATCTGAAATTGGGTAGATGAAACCAACATTGAGGAGTTTTTGTAACTCTTCTTTAACTATGTCCTTCAAAGCAGGGTTCATCCTCCTCCGAATCTTCCTTATAGGGGATATACTGGCATCCATGTAAATATGGTGAATACAAGTGTTAGGGTGTATACCATTCATATCAGTGTACTCCTATGCAAATGCTCTGGATTGAATTTTAAGGACCTTAAGCAACTGTTCTTGTTGAATCTTGGTTAACCCTGCATTTATGTGTAGAAATTTTCTAGGGCTAACTTCACAAGGCATGGTATAATACCCTATATGCTCTTCAATTGCAAAGACACATGGTGTTTCCACGAATTTTGAGAGGGCCATATTTCCTTGAAACTCATCTCCAAAAATTTGATCAAATTGAGCAAAAGATTGATGAAAATCTATACAAGTTATTGAGGAAACAAATTAGTTTAACACATTTTCAGTAGTCTGGTCCCGAAGTGCCCAGGAGTAGTCACTAGGAAGGAAAAGATCTTCAATATTTTCATCCCTAAAGGGGCAGTCTAACCACCACAAGGTTTCAATTACAAGTTTTGTTGGGGGGTATAAAGAAAGCTTTTGTGAAAACAACCCATTAGAAATTGTCATTTCCCCATCCCTACATCCTATGAAGGAGTTGGTGGTAGCCAACCATTGTCTTCCCAATATAATAGATTGTCCTTTAGAAGGATCCTTTGATTCTACTACCATGAAATCAACAGGATATTACCATGAGGCTACTGATACAACAATGTCATCCAGAACCCCAGCGGGTTTCGCTGTAGTACGGTCTGCTAGTTCCAGAATTGAGGGAGTCGATCGAAGAAATTGTCCCAACTGTAAAACTTCTAAGACTATGCTGGTCATCATATTAATAGCCTATCCTAAATCAATAAGTGTATTTTCTATAGCAATATTATTTACGATAACAATTACTACTGGAGTCCTTGGATTTGTATACTTTGCAATTCTAGATTGGTTATTCATACATTCATACATTTCTCCTATAACATGAATAGCGAGGGGGTCTTTTTGTTTCATTCCTGGTTTCTTAATGCAAAGTTCCTTTATTACTTTACTGTAAATTGGTATATCCTTAATATGTTGTAATAGAGGGATCTTGACACAGACATTTTTTAATTCATTTAAAATATCGTACTCAGGATGGATTACAGGTTTTTCTATTGCTAATTGTTCCGAAAATGGAGGGATTCTTTGTTCTTGAGTTGGTTCTTGCTAAGGATGGGTATGTATTGGAATATTTGGCACATCCTACAAAATAGCATCATTCATGACTTCATCGGGATCTTATTCTTCTTCATTCTCTTCACAAATGATGACTGATGACTTGGGTCTGTCATTCACAACTATTCTAGATCGTAATTGTATCTCATGTATGGGTACAGTAGAAATAACATAGGCTGGAAGAGTTTGCAACTCAATGCTATTAAGATATTGAGATGACTTATTATTTGGGTTAGGTATCAGTTATGCAGGTATCAGTGTAGGTCGTGGAGGGTTTGTATTTTGGAAATGATGAGGTTGTTGTGTAATAAGGGGAACTGGAGGCACAAACCTTGGTAAAAATTGTTGGGTATTGGTTGAATGCTGAGGATAAGGATGATTAGGTGTAGAGACAGGTGGTGACTGGGGGTAGGAATGTCCCCTATTCCCATGTGGCCAATACTGATGCTGAGTAAAACGAGGAGGAGGAGGATACTGGGGTGGCCAATGCTGCCAACCTGAAGTGTTATATTGTTGAGGTGGTTGGTAGGGTTGGTAATAAGGTGGGGGCTGTGGTGAAAAATTCTGATATGGTGGTTGGTACCTTGGTTTCCAAGGAGGACTCCTAGATGTTTCACCAATGTCCCCACTTTTATATATGTCTTGCAACCCGGGAAATGATGGGCGATTGTTTGTTGGATGCTCCTCTATACAAATGTGACATACAGAGATATTGTTTAATGGGAATTCCCGTTGAGGATGTTTAGTCCTGCATCTTGGATAGAAAATGCTCATTTCTGCATGTTCCTCCTCTTTCCTTTTCATAGATTGTAACATATCTAGTTGGGAACCCATTGCTACTAAAATATCAGTTTTAAATTTTTCCAATAGGTTTCCTAACTCTATCCTTGTGACTCCTATAGAACTGGGAGTGTTTCCTTTTAGATTTCTATTGTAAGGTTCTCGAATATTTCTCCCAACTTTTCGCCTACATCTAGATTAATTTCTACACATCTCCGCAATTTGTGCAAAAGGTTTATGAGAGATATCGCCAAGTGCCATGAGATTGAGGTTTTCTATCAGGTCTTCTGATATCCCTTCAAGGAAGAGGGTTCGTACTGCATCTTCTCGAAGGTCATTATATTTGGATTTATGTAATGTATAAATAAAACTCTCGATATAATCTTACAAGCTCTTGTCTTCAAGTTGTTGTATCTTAAAAATATCGTCTTGAGAGTCTCTTGGTTTGCAATACTCTTGGTATTTCCGCAAGAATGTGGTTTTCATGTCTTCCCAAGCCCTGATGCTATATTATCCTAATCCCATGAACCATCTTAAAGTAGAGTCTTTCAGTGTAGCAGGAAATGTTTTTAATTTGTGAGCATCTTGTAGATAGTTATAGATTCTAGAAAGGATGTCCAACTCGAACAAAAATGTTTCTGGGTCTTCATTCATTTTTCCATAGAAGGTAGGTAAAGAGGAAGGAGGGATGTTCTTCATATTTACATCTTGTGCAGTGTCTAAAATAGGGAACCCGAAGGTAGCCTTAGTTTGATTCTCTCCTCCTTTGTCATTTCTAACCTCATCATGATATTCATTCTCTCCTCGTCTCTCCATGTAGGTTTGATTCTTGAACAGTGTGTACCTAGGAGGCTCCTTCCAAGGTGATAATGGGGCATCCCAACGTTATTTTTCGGGGGAGATCTTCCTACGATCAACTGTGTTTTTATTAGATTCTATAGGTATGGTAGGTATTACTGTGGAGGTTTCAATCTATGAAATAACTCTATTTGTTGAGCTGCCAAATAGAGCTTCTACCTGAGTAGGATCAACGAAATTAATGAAGTTAGGATCCCCTACTAGCGAGAAAGTTGTATCGTTAGGTTTCTGCATTAGTGGAGGGTTGAGGATTTCCAAAGGTTGAACCTCTTGTACTTCTTCAGAAATGGGATCCTTAGGACCTCCCGCCAGGATTTCTTCACCTTCTATGGCTTCTCCTATAAAGTCTTTAGGTTTCCAAGTAGAACTAATTCCTATGTGTGTTCTTGGATACCTTTTTGCTGAGTTAGTGGTTGGGGTATTTCGTCCCCCGTAAAGGTTAGTAGGAATTTTAACAAGGTTTTGGGAACTAGTTCTAACGTATCTACCATTTGAATCTCTAGGTTTGTTCATGAAAAGTTAAACAAAAAAGAAAACCTACAATACTACTATTACTGTTGTATTTGGGGCTTCCTATTATAACCGATGCACTGGTTCTTACCTCTCGTCTTACTTCTCCCCTACCACCTGCCTATTGCTAAATTTCATAAGGCAATTCTACTTATTTTACTTTACAGAACAACTCCCAGGTAATGACACCAAAAATGTTGGGTGTTTTATTGTCTTAATTAATTCACCTAATATTTAATTATCGACAGGTTTTAATCTTAGAGTTGACATAAAATATATGCGAATGTAGAAGGGTTCCTAAGGTGTCATGGAAATATTTTAACAAAGAAAAGATCGAAAGATATTTCAAAATGAAAAACCGAGTCAAACTCTAGAAATTCAACCACTAAGGTAATTAGGCTGGAACAAGACTACAAGATTAGAGTAGTGTCAAGATATACTACTCTACTCTATCAACCATGAACTATGTATTTATAAATAGTACTACTATAAGAAGGTAAAATACTCTTTTACAATGTACTCTATTAATTAAGTATTATGCTTCTTAATCTATGAATTAGAAAGGCTAAAACAAATCCAGAATTCTTACTATATGAACACAAAAGAATATATTATTTGAGACAATATTACAATTACTTAGTTTATCTAAGAAATCCAATAACTAAACTATACATGTGTTTTGACAAATATATAATGATTAAACCAACTTATCTAGTTCCATTCTCCTTGAGTATTCTGAGGATATGCATTCATTGTGATTGGAACTAGAGAAGGAGGTGTATTGAAATGACTTTCAAAAGAAATAAAGAAACTGAATGGAATTAGGTCTAATTTAACTTCTACAAATAAATATAAACTAAGGAGTGTCTAATTACAGGTAATAGTAAACATTTTTTATTTATTCCATAAGCAAATGGCTCTAAAAAGATGTTACTAACAACCAATCTATTAAGAAACGAGATTCTTTTAACGTACCACTTGGAATTAAGGGTATACTTACTCTCACATGAAACAACTATAATTAGGAAACAAGTAAAAAAATTAATAAAAGCAAATATAAAACTTAATAAAGAAGCAAGTAAAAACCTTAATAAAGATATTATGTTTCCTAAATCTAAATCTATTTTCTGAAAATTTTCAGTAACTGTAAAATAAGGAAGAGAAATATTATGCTAGAGACTTTAACAACTATTATGCCTTTAAAGATTAGAATTAGTAACTTAAACCCTGAATTCAATTGAATAATATTAAAGCAACTCCACTAAGGCTACAATTGACAAATCCTGCAACATAAGCAAAATGGAGAAATTAGAGACAGAGGATATACAATCCAAAACAACCCAAGATAAAAGTGACAAAGGATAAAATTAATTATAGGACTTGATAGATATTTTATATTATGTAAAGTAAGGTCCTAACTAGACATAGATAGTTACTATTCAATTGCAGAAAGGAATATATTTTCATAAATAAGAAGACTTCTTTTGAAACAAGCATAAAACAAAATAGGAAATATGAAAGGATGAACGAAGGTCTGGTGACAGTTTGGACAAACAGTCCGAATAATAGTCTGAATGGGAAAAACAATGCAAATTACAAAAGAGATGGCCTAAATGATCTTAATATCAGCTGACTTATGCTTATGATATTGCAAGGTAAAGGAAAGAGTGGGTAAGATTATTTTAATAATTAAAACAACAAAAAAATAAGAGTAACTTACACTAATTAAAAGAGAAATTATTTCCTATTATTGAACAAGTCAAATGAGAAATAATTGAAACTAACCTACAATTAAACAAGAATTGACAAAACTAAATATAGCTATGAGTTGAGCCTAAGATATTAGATTTAATCAAATTCTATCTAATTGCAATTATGAAGCTAAGAAACAATGTGGAAAAGAAAACTGAAAACAACTAATGCGCAGCCGGCTACTTGCGATTCTTGAAATGAAGACTATTTTAACAATACAGTATAAATCATATAACTTACAGCAAACACATATTACAGAAGACAAGGAAATAAATAGTATCAATTTACAATAGAGTTAAACTACATACAAAGACTGGAAATATAAACTACTTAGTTGCAAGAAAGGAAAGAAAGAAAATACACAGAAATGGGAGACCGTTGGTTGTTGAGGGGTTCTCTCATCAATCAGGGTTGAGCTTCAATTAATCAACCACTCATGACAGTAGAGACATGTATGTGTAACTGAAAATATAACTTTATATTGAATTTGAAACAAAGTTTATAGAGCTTCTTTTAAAATGACTGATCAACCAACTAACTAGCTAGCTCGACTCTCTCCTAGAGACGTCTTTATATAGGTTTTACATAGGTGATCAGTTCGACCCTTTCAGTGGTCGACTGCTCCAAAAATAGTCAACGTTAATTTCTAATTAAAACAATTATTTGACATTTGGCAGCAATGCGCATCTACCTTCCTTATCCTTTGCGCGTCGGTTCTCCTCGCGCGGGCTATGGCCATATGGGTCTTTGTCTATGTGGAGATGACTCATGGTGTCACATGGAGAGGGGAGGACAATGAGTCTTCTAGAGCAAGGGCCATCAAAGTAGCAGAACGCGTGGATAATATGCCGACTAACAACGCACAAATTGATTGGAGGGCTAGATGGTGAGCTAGATGTGACCTATGCATATTTAGCATGAGTGCGTGTCCACATGGAGGCTTTTTTGAAAACTATAATCTGCAAAACAATTCCATGTATTAGGCATGTTTCCAAATATCACAAAATTGCTTAATAAAATCATGAAATAATGGAAATAAACCAAGGCTTGCATAAATTCCAAATGCGTTTGTACCTGGGGCTGAACGCTAAGCTGAATGACAAGAAATATGTCAAAAATATGAAAAAATAGACTCCAAAAGAGTATACTAACAGCCGAAAATAGTGAAAAAACTGAGATCAACACTCCCCCAAACCGAAGTGATTCCAGGTCCCACTGAGAAAAAAAATGGAATTTTAGGAAGAAGGCTGAGTTTCGTCAGCAGCTGCCTTCGACTTAGCAGATGAAACAGGAGATTTAAATTTCAATTTCCTAGCCCGTGTCTTTAAAATAGTGTGCCTCTCTTGATGAGAGTCATGTGAAGAGGTGATGGCCTTGTTAAGGTCCTCAATGGCCTTGACTTGTATACGTTGCTCCTTGTTCTCTTGGCGAAGACTATCAATTATCTTTTCATATTCCTCATTTCGACTTGCTGATCGTGCCAATTCCTAAGTTAGTTGGTCTACTGTCGGCCAATGAGGAGTAGACGGTTCTATGGGTTGTTTGAAATCTTGAGACATAATCAATGCTCTATGTGGTGTCTCAAGGTCAATGAAAGGAATTCGTTTTTAAGAACCCTTGCCTTGAGAAGATGGAGAAACAGTCTCAGGAGCAGCAGCTTCAAGTAATTCATCTGAGACAGTGGCTAATGTAAACAAGGGTGAATCAGAGACAGGTTCATTCACTTCAACCATACAATCTGGATGATCAGTCTTAACAGTAGGTTGAAGAGGGGTCTGAACGGACTTCACCTTCCTACTCCTGGTTCGAATTCACGGAATAGGTAGAAATTTGGTGGACTCAAGGTTAACAGGGGTAGGTGAATGGACATGTGAACTTGCTTATCGCGTATCTTCGTTAATATGCACAATTTTGGGGCTTTTCCTTTCCTTAGGAGGGGTCTGACTAGGATTAGGATCCCGAATGTGCTGAGGGATTTTTTGGACATTTAAATGAGGGTTTAAGACTTTAAACACAAAATTCTCTCAAGTCTAGTTCCTCTCCTTCAATTGATGCACAATCAAAAGTTTAATAAGGTTGTGGTGGCACAAACTCCCCATAGGATTGACTGTATTTTTCCTAACTTGACTTGACATTTTTTCCATGCTTTTAAGGAAATAGAATGGGAAATTAAGGAACTGCTGATGTGACAAAATGAGCCAATAAGCGAAGATGGAAAACTTTGAACACGGTAAACTTACTCTCACAGGTTATAAGGTAGATTATGATGGTTAGAGGGTGGAGGTACTTGGGCTTAATCCATTCTTTGTGAAACCCCTTCCTTCCTGATACATGCTGAAAATACAGCTTGAGAGCAAAGTGGTAGGCTGACCCAGGGAGAAACAAATGTTTATGCCATCGAGTGCCTTTTCTTGGGAGCTTGGTCACTACTGTAATGGTCTCCTCGGTTACCGGAAAAAGGAGATAACCAACCCTGTCCATTTTACCATCAAATCCTTTCGCAAATAACAATGAAATATCCTCATCATATCCTTGCAAAAGGTGGAGAAATGGATTCCATCTTGATCAAAAGAAAATCTCTCGGCATTCCTGAAATTTCATAATCCGGAATAGGTATTGATAGTTTTTAGGCTCAAGACGGTTAGGCACTGTTCAAACAGAGGCAGAAAATGTAGAGGTTGTAGAGGATACCAGAAATGGCGTCATAATAGCTTTGTGAAGGCGAAGGTAAATGAGGACAAGGGCAAAGATCACGGGTTTAAAACGTAATCTATATAAGCGCTCAAATGATCATGAGACAACGGTTTCACACACTCGACCAATCACACTATGGCTCCATTCTTTGAATCGTGTGTCATCATAAGGACACATGTGTTGATGAATTCATAAGGTTCTGATATATTCAACCATGTCCAAAGTAAACTTTGGACAGGTTGAATGATTTATGTATTACAGAATCCATAAAGATACATTTAAAACCATACTATTTCTAATAAATAAGATGATAGGACTTTGATGACTTCCACGTGTGATTTGATGAGGGGACAAGGGAAATGATGGTTGAAAATATCCTAAAATTATATTATATCAAGATAGAGTTTAAACAATATCATCTCATATCAAAATCGTAATCAAAATCATAGGTCGAGGTGAGTCTTAATAAAATCATCATGCGTTCATTAGAGGAAATTTGAGGTCTAAAATGGGCCTCCTAAGGAAAATAATAAAATAATAGCTAAAATAATAAAATAATAGAAATAAGTTTTGGAGGAAGAATGAAAAAAACTACTTTTTTTGTTCGTATTTTCGACATCTCTCCTTGTGTTTTTACTCAAATTCTGAGCAAGAGAGCTCGTTGGATCTGGAATTTAATTCCTCATCCAACAAGTACCCACATTTCATACTTTTGATAGACCCTGCTACCCAAAAAACAATAAATACTTTAAATAATGTGATGATGACATCATCATCATGTTTTTTTCAGGTATTTCTTGTTTCATGATCACGGTTTTTAGGTATTTATTGTTTTTGGGGTAGTGGGGTCTGTCAAAATTATGCATTGTAGGCACTCATTGGATGCGGAATTAAATTCCACATCCAACGAGCTCTCTCGCTCGAAATTTGAGTAAAAACACAGGGAGATATGTCGAAAATACGAACAAAAAAAAGTAGTTTTCTTTTATGACAAATATATCAATTCAACCATTATGGTGAACTCATTTTATTGAAATTCTATTGGTTCTTGAATTCCAACTCACAAAATTTATTGTTGGCGCGTTTTCTTATAAGGCCCATTTTAGACCCCAAATTTCCTTAGCATGTGAATGAGGTGTAATAATTATGGATACGATGCAGCTAATTAAATTCTTTTCCCATTAAAATAAAAAGGATTTGATATTTTGACATCATGTCATTATAACGGTATAATTTTCATTCATACCGTCATTTGGCATTCCATTCGGACCACCATTCAACCCTTCATATGGACCTTTTGTTCAAAAATACGCTTTACTGGATCTGACTGCTACTAATTATGCAGTAAATTTTCCGGGTTGTAAGCACACAATATGATGATGTAAACCAACTTTATTAAAACTTTATTGCATTGTCCCTCATGGATTAAAACAGTCTTCCACTAATTGCATTATCCTAGAAACATCTGAAAACATCTACGCTTTTGTCAAAAATAAACAAAACTTTCTATAAAAATTCAAAAAGTAAAATTAGTTCTAATCTCCCCCCAAACCAAAAATATGGCATGTTCTCAAGCCATAAAAGAAAAAAACTAACTAAGTTCCAAATAATATAAAAAATAGTTCTAAAATGCTGCTATTATTTTAGTAAAAAAAGAAAGAAATACTAACTAGTAAATGGAGATGATTCAGATATGTATTTTTATCAAAAATAACAGTGCTTAGGGAGATCATACAAATAACGAGAGTATAATTGATGCGAAAAAATGACATAGGAGAAACTAGTCATCCATGCCTCATTTCAGGATATCTTGTCATCCAAAGATTATTTCAAGTTCACCCTAGAGTTTGTGAGATTTCTATAGATATCGGTCCCATTTCTAGAATAATCATATCCTAGGTATTAGTGAATTAGATGATAGAGTCCCAAGTCCAACTTACAGCCATTCTCTAATGACATGATGAAGAATTGGCCTAAACATGTATTGTTCTGTTTATTCTTTGTTTGTTTTATCTCTTTTTTTTTCACAAACCATCTGCATAGTAATGCATTAACTAGACCTCTTTTACCCAATATTGCCCCATTGCCAGCAGGCCTATTCAGTACCTCGACGGGTTTATCTTAGTACCATGCAAACATATCCCCGCTACCAATGAGCTTGTGCAGTACCCCGATGGGTTTACTTGCACTTACCAGGCTTCCTTGTTTAAACGATGTTACTTAACATGGACTCACTACCAGCAAGCATGTTTAGTACTTCGACGGGTTTGCTTCGTATAATGATTTTAGTATGTGGAAGCTAGTTGGTACTTAGAGTGAGTTAAGCCTGCTAAACACATAATTCAAATTTTTGAGAGAGAACCTTGTAAGTAATTTTTATAATGGATTAAATTATAGATCATGTCAAAAGATAACAACTTAAAGTTGTTCTTGGACTTCTTAGTCTATCTTCTTCATAAAAGAGAAGTAATGTTCCCCACAAGCATGAATTTTAGTTATTCTTGAGTTTCTTAAAAATACTTAAGAGACAAGTCTTGATAATGAGTATAGGATGAACTAGTAGTCCTTAGGTGTAAAATAGAACTTTGAATCACATGATGATTAAAATAGGTCTTGAGCAACTGTTTTAATGATAAGTCTGAAATATGCATATCTGAATCAACACCGTAAAACCATAAGGAATCATCAAATAAAGTGGGTAGGAATGATATAGGGAACATTTTAATTTCATTATGAATCCCTATTTAAAAAAAATAAGAGTTAGGATGGATTATAAGTTCTTAGAGCACTTCCCTTTTTAGGCAGCATTTCATGAGATGATAAGAAAAACAAGATTCTTGTAATCAACTGCAAAACCACTTATTAGATGATTCAGATTTTATTTGCAACAAAAACATATGCATCAAGAAAAAGTCATATAAATTTTATCAAAGTTTAGATAAAGGAAAAGAGCCTTCCTGTTTAATTTGACAAAATTCTATAAGCTGATTATACAACCAAATTCCCTGCATGAATGTAGTCAACTTATCAGAAATGACTTTTATTTATTAAATAAATAAAGATATATTTACATATGTACATAAAAACAACACAAAATAGTTTAAGAATTAGCAAGAGGAGGAATGACTTCCTCTTCAACCAGCTCCATCTCCTTTTGTTGTAAGACATTGTTCACAAAATCTTGTTTAGAGATTTGTTGATGGTAAAGTCTAAGTCTATATCCATTTATGACAAAGGAAGTTTGTGAATCATCAATTGTCTAAATTTCTATTGACCCATTATCGAAGGCCGTAACTACCTCATATGGACCCATCCAATGGTAGTTAATTTTCCTTTAAAATTTTTATACCTTGAGTCAAATAGTAATACCCAATCCCTGGTATTAAACTGCTTTTGCTTAATAAATTTATCATGCCATTTCTTTCGTTGATTTTGTATAAACATTGTCCTTTGGAGTGCATCTTTCCTAATCTCATATAATTCATTAAACTGTAAGATTCGTTGTTTCTGTGCCTCTTCCAAATCCATACCTAAGTGTACAGCCATACGTAAAGTTTTAACTTGGAATTCAATAGGCAAAAGGACTTGTTTCCCATATACTAACTCATAGGGTGTATGTCCAATAGTGTTTCTCCAAGTTATTCTATAGGCCCACAAAGCCTCTGGGAGTCTATCTGCCCAATCTTTATGATGTAGCTGAATAGTTTTGGTTAAGATAGCTTCCAATACCTTATTGGTTTATTCTACCTGACCATTAGCTTATGGATAGTAAGGTGAGGATTTGCAATGTTGGATACTATATTTCGTGGTAAGTTATTTCATTAATTTATAGGTGAATTGAGAACCTTGGTTAGTGACAATTTCCCTAGGCACACCAAACCGAGTAAATATATATTCGTATATAAATTCTACCACAGATTTTTCTGTAGTTCGGAACAAATCTTTAGCTTCTACCCATTTGGTGACATAATATGTGCAAACCAGGATGTATTTCTTCTTGTGGGACATGGGAGAGATTGGTCCTACCAAATCAAGAGCCCATTTCTCAAAAGGATCAATCATGACCTGAGGTTGTATATATATATATAATATTGCGAGGAAACCCAAGGGAAGATTTCCCATATTCATGGATGATATCTTTCAGAACTAGACATAGATTAGTGTGCATCATTGAAGGATTAATGTCGTCCCTTTCTCATTTCCAGCCTCTCCAAAATATGATTACCATATCACCTTTTGATATTAGAGTCCAAATATTTAACCATGGCCACTTCACTCAATGAAACTCTTGAGATAGAATGGTGGGATATTAAAGAAATCCCCTAATATATCTAGATATTGAAACATGTATCCCAAAATCAATTTGTTGAACCTTGCTCCAAATATATCTATTCAATTATAAAAGGGGCCTATTTTACTAGATATAATAGGCATCCATGTTTTTACGTGGCATGCTTAATACCCCTTTTTATTTCTACCGCTAGTACTTAGAGAAGACATAACTGTTATAATCCAACGAATCACAAAAATAACCCAAAAGTAAGCAAACAAGTGCATTGACATCCCAACATAGGGATATGATGCTATATTAAGATATACATGTGTTCAAGGGTAAGGTGTTCTACTAATTTCACCCCTCTCTTCACTCTAATGCATGGTCATGTATTCTTAGAGGAAGGAGTTTATACGTATGGATTTCTATGTATATAACTTGAAAGGTAGTTTTCCTCAAGTTGTAACTCTTCATCCCTTAGATAATCTAATCTCATGTATATTTCAAGTAAAAACATCTATCAATCTTTTTATCCATCTATCTATCAAGCTTGTCTTTGTAATAATATTCAAGAAAGTAATCTACCTAATAAATCCATTCATGTTTTATTATAGTTCAAACTCAAAAGTACTCTCATTAGGAGACATATGAGAGATTGTGCTCCCAAGGATTAATATGACCTTGGGGTATTCTTAATGTCCTTTAGGTAGAAATGAGTCATTTATGTTTTATATATATTAAGATTAAGGTTGGATGTTACACTATGGATATTATTTTTGTTTGAGGACTAATACCCATCTTTCCAAATAGGAACCTTGATAAGGTTCAAATACTCTTATATAAGAAAACCATAAATGAACCCAAAAATAACTAGAACCTTGATAAGGTTAAAGGCTCGTTTGCTTGATTGTTGGAAGTTGGAATTCAGGAGGGATTGTTGTGTTTTTTTTTTGTCTTGGCGTGTCGACTGTCGATTGTCGATGCCAGAAGTCAGAAGTTGGGAGGTGTGTTTCTATTTCTAGTTTGGGTGTGCTTACTCCCATTTTCCAATGTCAGCAAGGTCGAAATCAACATGGAAAAGTTGGGATCGACAGTTAAGATCATAAAGGAAGATTTTAAACCATCAAATATTGTTTATGAGTTAATTAATGCTATTAAATGTCTGATTAATGAATTTTAACCTATGATTAAAGCCTTGATTAAGTTTTTTAATTTGTTCTTATTCTACGCTTTCGAAGTCTTTGAGTCGTTTGTGGCTCGTGGTGAATTTTTTAATTGATTTGGATTAATTCTTTAAGAAAATTTGGATCCCATCTAATGCTCTATGCACTGGGATGCGTTATAGTATGAGATAAGAGCATGTTAAATGTTTGTCTTTCCTTTATATTTGAAGGGGAATGATTACATGTATGTATGGTTACTAATGTGTGGGGTACGTTACAGTGTGGTATCAAAGCTAAGGTTTTTGACACTTAGCTTTTGGAAAATGAATGAAATGTATGAAGTGTTGTTTCTATTAAAGTGATCTCATTTTTAACTGTTGCATTTAAATTTTTTAAGTTTGAATATTAAATTCTTGTTCATTAGTTTGTTTGAACTAAAATGTGAATTGTTAATATTGCTTTATGGCATGTCAATTTTTGAAAAAATCAAAGTAAAGAATGTATTGCTAATTGAAATAAACTGTTAGTTGATTATTGAATGCTAACTGCAGTCATATAGTAAAGTGTTAGTTGGTTATAACTAGATACTAGTTATTAACTGAAGATATCTAATGACATTTATTGTTATATAACTAATGTGATTACCTGTAAGTGTTGGGGCGCACACCTTAACGGTCCCTATTTTTGGTAACTCCACGGTTTTTGTGGAAGTTGTAAGCGGAGTTATGACTCAAAATAGTCTTAGGGGTGTCGGGGTTGAGTAAAAGTCCTCTTTTTGTAATAAACCCAAGGTTTAAGTCCAGGGTTTAGGGTTCGGGGTGCCCATGGTTTAAGCCCATGGTTTTGTAATATGTGCGCTGTATAAATATGCACTCTTGTAAAGAAGTAAGGTTAGGCTTTTTGTGTAAGATGAATTGATGCAAAGCTAAGGCTAATTTGTAAGAAAAGGTTAAGTCCCAGCTGTGTGCGTGGACGACCTCTGCAGCTGTGTGCGCAGAGAGTTTTTGGGTGATTAAGGAAATCTGCAGCTGTGTGCGTAGAGGCCTGTAGCTGTGTGTGCGACTTTGAGGACTTGAAGGGATATGCAGCTGAGTGTGCAGATCAGAACTATGAATTTTGTAAAAGTTGAATAAAACACAGTTCTGTGGACGTAACCCCTACACTGGGGGTGAACCACATTATATCTTGTGTCGTGGTTCTGTGTGCTGTTTCTATTGTGTTCTTTCATGCATTAATATCTATATATCTGATAAGTAAAGATCACTGCTAGTTAATAACTTCGCTGTGAATTCCCAGTAAAGGGTTGTGCAAGGCACTGTTTGTTTATCTAACCGCGAAGCTAAATAAGTGAATGTTAAGCTCTCTGATTTATATTTATAATCTGTTAAAAGCTAAAGGTACAGTAATATCCCTCTTCTGGTTGCAGAAACCTAGTTCTACGGCACCCCATAGCTGTTTCGGGTGAGACTGCAACCTGTTTGTAGGTTGTTGCTGAAAGGGCCAACACTATGGGTCTTTTGTTGGTGCGAATTTAAAGGTATAAAACCCGGGTCTGCCCTATTGCCCAATAGTAAGTGATTCAAATCTTTAAATCTACAGAGTTCAAATTTTGAAAGCAAGGAATTAGAGATCTTTGTGGTTGTTCAAGAGACTCTTTATTATGATTGATTGAAGAATGTCGCAAAGCTAAAGGAGAAGAAGACTATGCAAGCCAAGGATGGGTTTCCTTCGACAGATTACATTGAGGATGTATTTTGTCTAACAGAAGCCTATACAAATCAAGGATGGATTTATTTTATCCAATCGCATTAAGGAGGTGCCTAGTCCCAAATTATGCATGGTTGAGCACCTGCATTAAAGACATGTTTCTTCTAAAGAAGTAGGAAATTTTTCAATATGGTGCTGCAGTGACACTTGGAAATGAAGTAAAGAAATATAACATAAAAGGATAATAAATTAATAAACTTCCACCTACTAACAAAATCTGGAGGGGGAGGGAGGTACCTGACCTAACAAACGAACTTAACAACAAAAACAACAACAATAACAATAATAATAAAAATGATAAATGATGAATGATGTTGTGGACCTGTGGTGGTCTTGTTAGCTAAGGATCCTATGGTCAAACCATGGAAATGGCCATATTGTGAGGCCTTGAACATCCTTCAGATATGAAGTGTTATTATAGCTGAATTGATGATTAGGTGAGATGAGCACCCGCAATTTAAAGAAATGAGAACGAGTAACAAAACAACAATTGTGGATCTCTAGATGGGGATACGACTAAGAGGGGGAAAATATTACCCTTCTTTTTCTATTTTTGTCACTACTTTATAGGAAAAAAGTTGTTTATAGGAATCTACAAATGAAACTCTATTGTGTTAAATTGGTTGAAATAAGCAATGGATATTGAAATAGTTAAATTTCTGGAAAAACAAAGGAAGATAAATGAAGTCATCTTTATGCATATGTTGAGTTAAACATGGAATGCATGAAAAGTATTCTGAATGGCATGATTTTAATCATTCATATTAAAAAATGGCATGATTTTACTACTATATTGTCTTAATGAATTTATAGTAAATGAATGCAGAGGAAAGCTTTCATTTGAAAGTAGTTTTTGCTATTGTAAAAGCTGAAAGACTGAAGACATATATGAATTGATGATGGTAGCTGATAGGAAGTTCTCTTGTACTGTTGAATAATCGCTGCAGTGAACCATCTATATGTTGAGCTGGAAAGTCAAAGCTAGCAGGAGCAACATGTAGAGGTTTGATGGACCTGACATTGAAGGTTCAATTTAGAAAATGAAATGTAGGAAAATAACTTGCAACATTTGTGTAATTTAAAGATTAGATATGGTAAGAGTATCCCCATTAGTTTATGAAGAATGTACATTTTTAAATAAGCCTAAAAATATAGTTCATGTGTTTTGAACAATGCAACACCAAGGACAATTTTGAATTTAAGGGGGAGGGGAATGTAATTCCCTTTGTTGAGACCCCTGGAATTTATCATGTGTATGATGTAAGTATCGATATGTAATGCTTTAAATTTACATTTTGACAAATTTTTTAATAAAAATAAAAAATTGGCTTTGGGCGGTGGCCAAACGCTGAAGAGATGTGGGACATGCAAATTCACCAAGGGAGAGGTAATGGGGTTTGTAGATGGCCTAGTGGGTCATGTTTTAATCCCGTTATTACCTTATTTACCCAAAGAAAGACCTTTGTACTTGTTTAAAGATTGAACCCATGCTTTAATCCCTAAATTTGTTTCTTATTGATAAGTGTGCTTAGTCGAGGATTAGGTGGGGGGGTGAATTGTGTCTTTGACACGATACTCATGGAGAAAATCCATGTAAGGATTTTGACAGCCATTCTATTTTGGGGTAAGGTGGTGGACATAGATATAAAAGAAATGATTACATGAGGGTGAACATAGGACATAACACTAAGTCAAGAACGCGGTGTGTGGAATGTAGTAAGAAGAAAAGGTTGTGGTTGAGGCCGAATCCTAATTTTGGATGAGCCCAGTTGAACCATATGAATCCTTTGAGTATATTAATATATGAACTGTGTGGCCACTTCATGGCCATGGTTGTATCTCTAGAATGTTCTGCTAATTCTATGGTTGTATGAAGGATTGTACTCCTTGAAGTGGCGAATTGATGCGTGAACTATTCTGGTGGATTTCCTAGGCATAGGATAGCAGTGATGAGTTTCATTGTGGTGCTATTGGAAAGAAGCCAAAGTGGGAAGTGTGTTGTTTGACATGGAATTGGATGTATCCTATTTTTCGTGAGTGCATGTAATCCTATGTCTTTTCCTTTGAACTATGAGGAATGCCGAATGGTAATCTTGGTTTGGAGTGAAATTAAGGTAAAGGGTAGAGTCTCTTGGTGAATTCATAAGTCCCAGCTTGGGGGTGATCTATGAGTGCTGAAATAATACAGGTTGGGAAGAGACCTATGGTTGGTTGGAGTGTGGCAGTCGTGAAGCTAATTGATAGTTGTTCATGAATTGAAATAAGTGTTAGGATCTCTATGTTAATGATGTATCAAATATGAATATTATGTTAAGAATTTAAAGTAATGGTGCATGTTGTATATGTTGAATTCCCATACATGAATAAATCATTGTTATATTGTGAAAGTGCTTGAAAATAGAACTTATCCATGGTGTCAGTATTTCTGTATTTAAATGAATGTTTCTTTGTTTAGACTTGGGTAACTAATTTAATGAGATTACAAAGAAGAATAACGGTATTCTGAATAATAATGGATGAATGGTATGATTTGGGTGCTTGACAACACTATGAATGAATGAGTATTTATCTATGTTGTTTTCAGTAGTTAAGTTAATGGAATTCCCAAATATTTCATGAATTAATGATAAATGAGATCCTATGTTTATGAGTTGTTTTGATGTTTTGTTAAATAGACTAGATGGTTGTAGTATGACTTTGCTAGCCAGGTCCTATTAAATTGTTAAAAGGGACAAAGAACCATATGTCTTAATGATGGCTTCTATAACCATTGAAGGTTGTAGCTTGATTTTTACTTTGTTAATTGTTCTTGAGTAAATTATTGAAGGAGTACAAAGTGAATTCATGTGTTTTGCTATTCTCAATTCATGTAGGTTGAATTGAGGTGGAGCAATTAGTTATCTCTGTGATAAAAGAGATGTTTATATTCCTTGGATTCTTTATAATTTTCATGAAGAATGGTGACACATGTTTATAACTCTGTTTTAAGATTTAATGAGAGCACAATTTAAGATAGTAAAGTATTCTTGTGTTTCCTTTGTTTGATCTCAGACCTGTGGTTTAGTTCTTTGGCTTGTTATATGAGACTAGTTTGTTTGTATGGGAACCTATAATTTTGGTTGATAATATCGTGGTAGATTCAGTTTGCAATGTTAGTTGAAATCTCGGTTTTGGTTGTTAAACCCGCAACAAGTTTTCCTTGGATTTCATTCCTATTTTCTTTGTGTTTTTGTGTCAATTGGGGCAGCTTGACACGTGTTTATTAGCAAAGTTTTATTTTTCGATCATGGTAGAAAAACATTTGAGTTTATTATCCTTTTATTGAAAAAGGGCTAAGTGTTGGTCTATTAAATTAGAGCAATGTTGATCATTGATTACCATGCCAATGTGTAATCGTGGCCATCAATTTTATTTCCAATGATTTGGTTATGACTCCCAACTTTCAATGTGTTGATGCAGGAATCATAAGTCGAGAGTGAATGTTGTAATGTTTGGATGTTGGTGTTGAAATCTGAATTTCGACGTGCCGGTGTTAGAAATCGAATGTCAGAACCGATTATGTATTTTCTCATTTGATGGTATTGACTCCCATCTTCCGACATGCCGACATTAAGAATCGAAAATCAGGAGTTCCTTGTGTGATTTTCATTTTGGCATGCCGACTCCTAGCTGTTGATGTTGAAAGTCAAAAGTCGGGAGGGATTGTTGTGTTTTTTGTTTTGGCATTTTAGGTATCCAATGCAGACATTGGAAGTTAGAAGTCAAGAGGGGTGTTTGTATTTCTGGTTTGGGTGTGTCAACTCCCAATTGTTGATGTCAACAAGGTCAAAATCAACATGGAAAAGTCATGATCAATAGTTAAGATAAAAAAGGAATATTTTAAGTCATTAGATCTGTTAATTGGATGATTAATGAATTTTAATATGTGATTAAATACTTGATTAATAGTTTTAAGTTGTTCTTATTCTATGCTTTCACAGTCTTTAAGTCCTTTGTTGCTCATGGTGAATTATTTATTTTATTTGGATTAATTCTTTAAGAAAATTTGGAGCGCATTAAACACCCTATGAGTGTTTTTAGCCACTGATGGTTATTTGTGTGGCTATTTAACATTGGGGTGCATTATAATGTGTTATCAAAGGACATTAAATGTATGTACTTCCTTTATATTTAAAGGGGAATGATTACCTGTATGTATGGCAATGTCTGGGGTATGTTACACATTATATAAATAATTTACTAACTCATAGAAATATAGATAAGAATGTCCAGATATAGAAGGGTGCCAAAATCAAATAATTTTTAAAGACTAACCAACACCAAACAATAATCTTCTCATGGGGGCTTCACTTGCTGACCAATATCCTATCACGTTAGTTCATATTGTGGGTTTTAAAATTATCAAAAATCAAGCCAATATATTGTAGGTATTGGGGGGATGAGGGGTTTAAGGTGGGGGTGGGTAGGGTAGTTTATAAGGATTGAGGTATAAAAAGGGGTGGGAAGGAGGTTTTAAGTATTGGGAGGGGGTTTCAACAAAAATATTTTGGGTCAATATCTCTCGAAATTAAGGGTATTCTTTAATATCCCACGATCGCACGTGCTATGTGAGATGTTCACTAAGTGAAGTTCCCGTGAATCTTGTATGTGTGCAAGTACAGATCCCACCAAATATATATTCAAAATCAAGAAATATACAAATACCATATAAGGTTCTTTGTAGGAACATTACACAACAAACTTACATGTCCATCATACTTGTGAAGAGACATGCTTAGTTGCAATTGGAAAGTATGGATGGGAGTTATACTATTTAGAATATGAGTAAGGGNATATATATATATATATATAGTTAATTCCAATATGATGATACTACATAGGGTTTCAAATTAGGACTCATATAAAAGCATTGTGTTTGGAGGCAAATTGTAATGAGTGAAATGAAAACAAGCTCCACAAAAGATAGATAAGTGGTAATGATGTTAGAGGTTTTATTAGAATGTATTAAATCCTTGCCAAAATATCACAATAATATTCAATGGATCATGCATCTATAATGATAAAATATAGGAGGAAACACTTTTAATCCTATGGAAAATAAAAAGGTATTACAAAAAATAAGACTTGATTGGATGGAATGTGCCTTCAGAGAGTTATTTATCTAAGATATAAGATGAATATTTCCCTACTGACATGTGGATGAGGAAGTAAAAAATGTGCTAGAGGTACCCCTATAGCCTTCTAAGAACCTAGATGAGTTCATTGAACTATAATGCAACCTATGCAAGATAATATTTTGATGTTGTGACTTGGTTTGGAAATCGATCTATTATCATTATGCCAAATTTTAGTGTAATTAAGGAAATTTGAGGAACTTATGGCCAAGACTCGATGGATATAATTTCTCTTTAGGAATAATGATCACTGGGGTTACTAGAACCCAAGGATTAAAAGATGAACCAATTTTGTACATTGTTATTGGATTGAATGCATACTTGGGCAACAACTCTTGCAATATGGATAAATACTCGAGGATAATAGAAACCCTAGGCTATTGTGTTGTATTCTTCTATAAAGTTGCAACAATGAAGGAGTTGGTTGGACTAAAGCATTTGTGCTTTGAGGATTTATAAGTGGTAGCACTAATGTACTCTAATGTGGTTAGGGACCACACAAATTCCATGACTATGCTCGGAAGGAGATTGGTTGTGCCCTACTTGTCTCATCATAGAAAATAAGTGGTGTATGCCAAAACCCCTAGATTAGTGATATTAAACTAATTTCAATCTTGTGCAATCATTCTTTACAAGATATTGAAATGATTGGAGTTGGAGGAGAAAAATGGTTAGAGTGGATGGGATCTAGTGTTGAGGCATAAATGTCTATTGCATTTCTTTCTTGAAGGCGCCACATATTATTTCCAAAGCATGGTATGGAGACATAAAGGAGGCTTGTAACACAAACATTTGAATCCATGGACTGGCAAGAAATTTAAGTGGGTGGATGGGAGAATAGGTACCAAGACCATCCTTTGATACCACATGATAAGGCTCAAAAAACATTATCTAACAAAACCATAAATGAAAAAAAAAACCATAACAATGGAGAGAACAAAAGACAACAATAAAATCCCATAACATATTGCTTGATTATTCACTTGGACAAAAGGAATTCTTATAATTTA
Organism: Pseudotsuga menziesii; assembly: GCA_001517045.1. NCBI lineage: Eukaryota > Viridiplantae > Streptophyta > Pinopsida > Pinales > Pinaceae > Pseudotsuga > Pseudotsuga menziesii. Next base: position 124,231 of record LPNX010935317.1, on the reverse strand, counting down.
CAATGGGTTCACTTTAAAATAATTTCCCAACCTAATTTAATTAACTAATGTGCACACAACTCGAATGATGGAAAGGAAATTATAAAAGTAAATGAAACTAATATAATTGAAACTAACTAAAAACTTGCAAGAGAAGGTGTGCCTTCCTAGATGCATCAGTGTTCCTTATCAAGGCCTAATTGTTGGATGAGCTCAATAAAATTAGGGTAATCATAATTATCTTGCCTTGTAATGAGAAAAGGAAAGTATACACATCCCCATGAGGTTGCATGGAGGGATCATATAGGTTGTGTGCTGATATTGGCTTTCTTCTTGTTATAAAAACCTAGAAACCATCATTCTCCCAACCAAAAATACCCACGCAAAAATAACCCCAAATAGTGAAAAGTCAAAGTGTATAGGAGAATCCCTTAAAAATGGGGATAAAATCCTACATACATAAATATAGATAAAAAAGGGGCATATTCCAATTGATACACACACACACAAACACACACACTTGACACATGGGTTCTAGTTCTCAATTTATTTTATCATATGAATGATTCGTACAATCTCAACAAAGATTGAAGGTACAATATAACTATTTATTTCTACTTTTGATATAACCATTGTTGATTGTGCAATGATTTAGTTTCCAAAATATCCATCATCCAATTCCAATAACACTTATAGGATACCTTTAGATCCTCCCTTCCCTAGCACCTGCCCTAATACCTATAAACCAACTTAAAGTAAAAAATACCTCTCCTAAATATGCAACAATATATTGACTTGTTTTTTCACAATTTAAATCCCCCCTATATAAATGAATGTGATAGGATACTGGACAACAAGCTGTGAAGCCCCTAGGTCCTTAACATGCCAATATATATCCAATATCTTTATAAATTTTGAATCTTTACCTCTCGATTTCCTTGACTAAGTGTTGAATCTCTACCTCACTTCTCTCCTTTTCCTCGCCTCTATTCTTTGAGTATTTTTGTTTTCCCTCATGTTTCTCTGCAATGCCAATATACAATAGACATGGAGGGGTTTGTTTTCATGGGATCAAAATTCATTGAAATGACAAAGCATGTTTCCCTGTCGTGTGTTGATGGTTGAATTCATAATATATTACTGCATAATGATTTCCTAGCAAATGCCTAATTCAAGTAGAGAAGTATTAAATAAGGTGATGCAAATACCTATCATTGTATGTGCGGTCTAGGTGGCCATCAAAGAAATCCAAAAAAATCCTAATTTTGACAATTTTTGGATCCTAAACTTTCAACACATTTTTTGAGCTTTTCCTACGCATTTTCATCTCAAATATGTGTAATCCCAAGGAACCAAATGATTATTTTTTTTTTTTCCAATGAGTTAAGGAAGACCTCAAATGAATAAATGAGTGAAAAGTTCTAGTCCCAACAAGACTCCGCTTCTTTTGGAAAATTCATATTCATTTAACTCAACATTCCTGCTTAGGCCTAGTCTAGTTCTAGTTCTTCCATATTAGGGTTTTTTTTCTCTCTCAAGGTCACCTAAAGGTTTTGTTGGTGTTTATAGAATATAGTTTGAGTCTTTTTTTACGAGTTTTTTTCTAATTTTATTTTTTATGAATAAGACTACTAATTTTATTTTTTATGAATAAGACTAGCATACACATCTCTTGTCAGAGATAAGCTGCCACCATTTTAGTTAGCTCATATTGTTTTGCATATTACAAGTTTTTCACAATTTCATTCATTAATAGAGTTTTGGTTTTACACGTTGAAGATGAATATGAACTAGTTGGGAGAGATCCCACTCGATTGTATTTTGTTGATTCCTCCAAGAATGAATTCTACCTGTTGGTCCCAAGATCTTCCCTATCAAATTTTTTATATTCCGGCAACACACATACAAATAGGGATTTTGATTTTCGCTATCGAAATGTCTATTCGTGTTTTTGCAAGAGCCTCCACTTTCTTGCCTCAAATCAATGTCAAGATTTGCTAAAGTCTTCGTTAACCTATCATATAATGAGTCTAGCCATCCTTTTCATTTAGAGTTGATGCCTAGCCAAAATCACTCATGATAATTTACCGAGTATCATATTCAAGGCCAAATACTTTAAGATATAAAGAACTATAAAAATAAATATAAAAGTTTATTATTTTAAAATTGTTTTATAGTTTTAAAATAGTATTATATATATATTTTTTATCACGGTTGGGTCATGTTTAAAAAGTTGTCTTATTCTAAATTCTACGTGAGTTCATACAGTGGTTTTGCAACCCTTGTCATTTTTCTTTTTAACTTAAATCATAACTCCGCGTTAAGCCAAAGCTCCACTAACCGCTTCCAAGCCACTTACCGCTTCCAAGCCACATAATAAGTGTTAAGTCAATTTTCCAAATGCCCATATAAGACTCCATTTACCTTGTTGTATTTTGCAAAATTTATGGGATTTGATCATCAAGCTTCTCTTCATAAGTATCCATTTAACCGCAAGTTTAGACTTAACCGCCATCTCATAAATAATTTACACCCTGTGAACCAGGTCCACGTCTCAACTACAGTGCACAATGTGTCAATTAGAACTATGGACAACAATTAATATAAAAGCATAAATGCTTATCCTTTGATTGCATATGAGATATTTCCTCACGACACAAAGAATAAAACCAAATGTCAAAAGCTAGTGACAGCCAAATAATAGGTGCATTGAACTTTCAAGTAGATCAATGGCACCAATTTATTTTATGCTTCTTTGGCTGGCGACGAAATTGATTATAAGCATTTTTTGTGGGATTTGATAAATGTACTGAAGTATTAATACAAAAGTGTTCATACATCAATATAAAACTCAACATCTCTTGATAGTATTTAAACGTTTAATGTCTAGTTGGCAGAGTATCTAACATTGGGGAGCTTGAAGCGGTCAAAATTTTCGAGATTAGTTCTCTAGTGGCAAATATACAAGGACACATAACTAGATTTCGAAAACTGAATATCAACACAGCGGATTCATATCTCCATATCAGCGGGAATATTATTTTTCTCAACACATAGCAGTTTTAAATACTTTTATTCCAGATCTTATGGAAAATATAGATCTCATCTCAGTATCTAGAAAAGCCAGAGTATTTTCGGATGGCAGAGTATCTTGGAATACAACATCAGAATCAATATCATATCCATATTTATAGAGTATATCAAGCATCATTTGAATGTTCAAGGTTATAGATGGAAATTAAAAGGAGGAGCATATTCCAATACAAGGAAAGTGGAGTTATTTCTACAGTGTATCAAGCATCATTTGAATGTTCAAGGTTATAGATGGAAATTAAAAGGAGGAGCATATTCCAATATAAGGAAACAACTCCGGTATAGTTTCTAGATATTGTCTCTTAGATTTGAGTCTTTTGGCATTAGGTGCTATAATTAAGAAATTCTTGGTCCATGAACCAGGGGATATTGAGTTTGTAATTAGGGTCTATAAATTTCATCATTTGAATGAAGGAAAAGCGGGGGTCATTTCCATCCGAGAGGACAGTTGTTGACTCTTGATGTAAAATCATTGTGTATGCAAATTTTAAAATCTGCTTGATCAGTTAATACAATGAGACAACTCTCTTGAAGATTCATGACACCATCTTGTAAGCTTATGTGATTTATTCTATTTATTTCATATCTATTTTCTCTTGATATTTTATGCATAATGATATTATGTATTGAGGAGCTTTTGTCTACTTTGCTTCATCTTCTATGAAGAGTTTTCTCTTAGTTGCTTCATCTTCCATGAAGAGTTCTTGCTAATTGCTTCATCCTCAGTTATAATTGATATTATTCATATTCATTCAATCATTTCTGTGTACAATTCAGACAGAGTATATGATAGTTGTGTTTAGTGGTTTCATAGTCTTTCCTTATTTTCTTCATTCATTCATCCACCGACTACAAACTAAAAATCGGCTTGTATGTACCTGATTGCCTTTAACATTTGTTAATCGTTCCCTTAACTGATCATAATCCTTATTGAGTCATTTCCTGGATTTCCTTAGGGACCAACCAAACCCATTCAAATTGTATTCATCCCTAGAGCTTAAGATGTGCTTTCTATGCTCTCTGAGCAGTCGGAGTGCATATTTTAGCATAAACATCTTTTGGCAATGTTACCGGGGATAAAAAAACGAAGATTATCTTCCTCAGGAGAACAACAACGATCAGATCCAACTCTTGATGGCAGAAAGGAGAAGGAAACTAGCTTGACTGCAATTTTCTACCCGACGACTCCATCTTCATGACAGGTGAATTTATTTGCGACCTCACTAGTTTGAAATGGACAAGATCTTGGCTCAGAGGTATGCATTTTGTGATTTTTCAAAAATTTCTAGTTTTCCAAATCTAGTACCATATAAAGAAGAATGGGAGGGTCTCCTTGCGAGATTCAGTAGAGAAGATTGGGAAGTTCCAGCTGAACATTTGTTATATTTTTATGAGTGCATGCTTAAGTTGAAAATTGTACATGAATATGTCCTCATAAAATTGTGTACATACTCTCTAGATGGAGTAGCTTGTGATTGGTGTAGATCACTCCCAGTTGCTTGTATTACTTCACTAAAACATTTTCATGTTGCCTTTATTTGTTTTGCAAAGAGAAAATTTCAGCCAATTTCCTTTATCAAGAATGTTGATATGAATTCGATTTGTTGAGTAAAAGATTAGATAGTCATATAGAGTATGCTCATGTTGAAGAGTATGTTACAGTAGAAGACACTCTTCATAATGATCAATAGGTTGATACTCTTCAAAATAATATGATTTCTCACGAAAATCAAATAGAAGCAGTTAATCGAGGATGCCAAAAATGTCATGCAGAAGATGTGGCTTCAGAATTTGCTGAAAATAAAGAGGAAACATTTTCAACTTCTGTTGTTAAGGAAGAATATCACGATCATTGTGATCTCCAAGTTGTTGATAGAAATCATGTTAAAGACACATTTGACATTGTATCAAATGTTTCTATTCCTTTTTGTTATGATAAGTTACTTGTTTCAAATATTGTTGAAGATCATCTTAATCTTGATGGATATCCTGATAATGAGGAGGAAATCTTTACCACAACACATGGGAGACTTCTTTACAACCAACCAATTTATGATCAACGAGTTTTTGATGAATATCCAGGTGATGAAGACAAGATTTTCACATTAGGTTCCATAGATTTGAGAAGCAGTAATCCAATCTTTGACAGTTATGGTCCTGACTTTAGTGAAAAGCATGAAGATGAAGAGAAGTTATTAGATCAACTACCAACATTTGTTTTTCAAGTAGATTCAGGCCAAAGGATTGCATCTGGCGTTCTTGAATCTGGATCTGCAGAAAAGATTAACAAAATATTATCAATAGTGACAACACCCTACAACAACTTTCAAATTTGTAGACAGATGAAATTGGCAGTGATCATGAAGAAGAGAATATGAAGAAACAATCTAATCTCTAGTTGGAACAACATCAATAACAGGTATTTATTTATGGATTTCATGACCCTATTGCTGATTATATGGAGTCTTTGCACAGTACATATGTCAAATCATTCTTTTCAAGTGAGTGTTGGTTACGTTCTCTTTTCAAATTGCACTTTTGTATTGCATGGCTTTCTTCATTTGTTCGATTCAGATTAAGAGTTTCACTGGTTTATCAGTTTCTTGCATGGCTTCATTGGAAGCATGATTTTACTTGATCACGCAGCAACACAGTTGATTTGAGTAGGAGTGTAAATCAATAAGCTCATTTTTTAGCATTGGATTTCAGTTTAGAGTTCATGAACTAGTTTTCAGTATGCAGTTTGTTTACAACATTTTTTTTTTGATTTATTATGGTTTGTAATAGTTCATATTAGAGTATAGTAGAGCAGTAATAAAACACCATCACCCAATGGATAAGGAACTATACAGCTGTGGATTTTCAGATTTCGGTTTGCTTGTAGAAGTGGTGTGTTTCAACTTGCAAATATTTTGTTTACATGATGTGGATGTTTCCAAAGAATCCTTGTTTTTTAGAGAAGGTTTAATGAATCAGTTGCATATGTTAGAAATTGTTATAAAAATAGGGGCACTTGGTCCATATGTTCTTGGAGCCTTGCAGGGAGAATTCCATCCCTAGCTAGAGAAAAATGTTGGTATGAGGATTTTCCCTATTAAATCTTTTATATTCCGGCAGCACACATACAAATAAGAATTTTGATTTTCCCTCTTGAAATGTCTATGTTTTTTCCAAAGCCTCCAAGCTCTTGCCTCAAGTCATCGTAAAGCTTTTCTAAAGTCTTCATTAACCTATCATATGATGAGTCTCTCCATCATTTACATTTAGAGTGGATGCCTAGAAAAAATCACTCATAATAATTTACCTAGTCTCACAATCAAGCCAAATACTTTAAGATATAAATAACTATAAAATTCTATTATTTTAAAATTATTTTGATGTTTTAAACTAATATTTGTTTTTATTATGTTTAAAAAGTTGTCTTATTCTAAATTCTACGCGAGTTCATACATTGGTTTTTAAGAAACTCTTGTGATTTTTATTTTTAACCTTAAATCCTAACTCCACGTTAAGCCAAAGGTCCACCAAGCGCTTCCAAGCCACATGACAAGTGTTAAGTCAATTGTCCAAATTCCCGTCTAAGACTCAATTTACCTTGGAGTCGTATTTTGCATAAGTTAATGGCTTTGATCATTCATTAAACCATAGGTTTAGACTTAACAGCCATCTCACAAATCATTTACACCACTGTGAACCAAGTCCACGTCTCAACTATAATGCACAACGTGTCAATGAAAACCATGGGCAACAGTTAATATAAAAGGATAAATTCTTATCCTTTGATTGCATATGGGATGTTTCCTCACCACACAAGGAATAAAACCAAATGTCAAAAGCGAGCGACAGACGGATAATAGGTGCATTGAACTTTCAAGTATCCATATGTTGAAGCTGTGTTGATTATCAATTTACAGTGGTATACAATGAGCTAAGTATTTTATAGAATCCATATGTTACGTACCAGGTATCATCCAAATGCTACTAAATCTAAACGCAGGCATGAGATCAATGGCACCAATTTATTTTATGCTTCTTTGGTTGGATAGGAAATTGATTATAAGTAATTTTTGTGGGATTTGATAAATGTGAAGTATTAATATGAAGTGCTCATATGTCAATATCAAACTCAACATCTCTTGATAGCATTTAAACATTCAATGGCTAGTTTTCAGAGTATCCAACATTGGGGAGCTTGAAGTGGTCAAAATTTTCCAGACTAGTTTTTAAGTGGCAAAATTACAAGGACACGGACCCAGATTTCGAAAACTGAATATCAGCACAGCGGTTCATCTCTCCACATCAATGGGTAGAGTATTTTTCTCAACACATAGCATTGCTAAAGAATTTTATTCTGGAAAATATAGATCTCATCTCAATATCCAGAAAAGGCAGATCCCTTTTAAGGCCAATCCGTTTCAAACCTTCAAGAAGAACTCCACCATATTCAATATATTCTCATTGATGAAATGAGCTTTATTGGCCCAAAATTGTTAACTCAAATTGATGCACGTTTACATGAAGCTTTCCCCTAGCAGTGTACAGTCCCGTTTGGTGGTTGTTCCATGATCCTTCTTCGTGACTTCATCCAATTTCCTCCTATAAAGCACATCCCCATGTATGCAGGTGTGTCCCTTGGGATTGATCTCTGGCGTACATTCAATAGTTTTGTCACGCTCAAAACCTTTTTTCGCCAACAAGGAGATAGCCCTTCTCAAATTTCCTTTCTCCAACTCTTATTGAACCTTCGAAATGCAACACCAAATCTTGAAGACTGGGCACTCCTAATGAAAAGAACAACCTCATCCCTTTCACATGCATAAAAATGTTCATTTGAACATTCTACCCATTTGTATGCCACTAATAGCTCTGTTGCACTGCACAATAAACACATTCTCAAACACCTTAGCATGCCAATTGTACATTGCTTTGTAGAAAAAAGGAATAAACATATCCATCAATCCATAGATGATGAACAATTGATATTAAAGGTCCTTCTTGCTATTGGTCAACAAGTCTTTTTAACTGCTAATTTATGGGTTGGAGCAGGCCTAGTTAACATATCGTTTCGAAAAATCATTGACATTATCTACAACTCCAAAAATCAACCTATTTGTCCAAGGTGTGTTAGCTATCTTCCTTAGGCCTATTGTTTACCTTAGACTTTTTATCCTTTGATTAATTTTCTCATTTTCCTAAAGTTTGGACTGCTTTGATTTCATTAAATATCTTGTGCATTTACAAATATTTTAAGTTTTAAAACTTAAGCTCCTGTAGATTAAAGTCTTTTCATTATATATGCAAAGTTAGGGTTTAATAATGTATTTCCTATGTTTAACATACGCTGGCAGTGCATTTCATTATTCAAATGCATGCACACTGCCAGCTTGTCAAAGTTAGGTTTTTGTTCAGGGTACCATCATGAATTGATCAGATTTTGAAGTTTGTTCCTGTTAGAGAGCTGAGAGTTGGCTCTGAGTCATACTGGGCATAACACTTGTACCAATCCACATTTTAAAATCATTTGGAACCTGATATCCTATACTCTTTTAGTTCAGGATGATATGGTGTTTGATATGCAAGAAGTGGTTTTTTATGATTTCTTCTGAGGGTTTTGTTTCAAGTAATGCATCTATGGTTTCAAATTCGGCCATGGAGTTGGATAGGAAACCTCACCCTAGTGGTCACATGCACAGGATTGAACCCCAGAATGTTGAATGGATGCAGAAAATCCCATTAGCTGTTGAAAAAGTGAAAGAAGTTGATTGGTACGCTATGTTTGAAAGAATCAGGGAGTATCACATAGGGGTTATGAGATCTTTTTGCCAAAATTTTAATGGATCGAGAGTGAAGACTAGTGGTCTTGAGTTTGCAGTGACAAAAAAAAATATTGCACAAGTCATTGGTATCATTCATGAGGGAGAAAAATGGTATAAAAGACCATCTATTGATGAAGATTACAGCCAAGTTCTTCTACTTGCGCATAAAAACCTAGACTAGAGTCAAGGGATTCAAAGGGTTTTTCAGCTTGAGAAATGGCGTGATGTTTTACACATCATACAAATATATGTGACGTGTGAAGGAAGGTTTGCAACCATCTATCGCTACCATATGCGTTTTCTACAGCATATATCAGGTACAAATAAATTAAACCTACCTTATTACTTGTTGAAAACTTTGGGTAAAATGGCCATTAGGGTTTGTAATCACCCCGATTCTTCTAGCAATACCATCTTTCACCATGGCCTAGTCAAATTGTTAATTTCTCAAGAGTTAGAGAAAAATGAAAGATCTTGGTCTCATTTTTTATTCTAGTCGGGTTTCAAAATTAAGTTTAAGGAAGGGAAAGAAGGTAAAAGAAACAAAACCCTTCTAGGAAAAGGACCATGAATATTCCTGTTAGGAAAGAGGCAAAACCCTTGTCTAAAAATGAAGCCAAATACCACCACAGAGATGAAGTTCCTAAAAAGGAAATAAACATTCAGACACCTGCAAAAGTTGAACAAAAGAAGCCTGAGTTAAAAAATTGTAGTTCAGTCATGAATCCTGTTGATGAAATGGAATTAGTTAAGAAAGGATCAGACTCTGAATTTTCTCTAAGTAAACCCTCGAAACCTACATAATGTTCATCTAAGCCACTCAAAGTATATTTCAGGCCAAAGACATGACCTGTAAATAAGCTGAGATTGAATATGAAAGCAATGTTAGATCCTAAGGTTAAGAAATATCAAATTATAAGTATGCAGGATTCCTCAAGTGATGATGAACAGGGTAAAAAGTCAAATAATTATAATCAACATTAAATCAAATTCTAAATAATATTGATCAAAGTTTGAAGAAGGTTCCAGATTTAGTTCCCAAGAATTGTCTTTACAATTTTAATGATGAAGATATGGACGGAAATACAACATCATTGTTTTCTGAAGTAGAAATTGGTGAATCATAAAAAAGGCAAACATATTTCAATGAGGAAATTGTTATAGATTTTAATAAGTAAAATATTGTAGATGAAGATTCACAGGATGATATGAAAGAATTTGAACAGGATAAACAAAGAAGAGAAATCAATCATTTCAGAATTCAAAATAAACATATGAATCAGATTAATGATGGTCTAATGAAAGTTGACAGGATGTTAAAGAAAGAGCTACAGGAAGTGAATAAAACTACTCATAGTTAATTCATGTAGCAGAGGAGGCAGTAAAGAGAAATAAAGTGGTGCATGAGCGGAATGTCCAGCTTGTGAAAGATAAAGAGGAGCTCGAAAAGAGGCTGAGTCATATGTAGGAGGAATTCAACAGATTGCAAAGAAAGGGCACACGTGCTAGATGGATTACCTACGCTGGCTGAGGCAACAAGAAGACTTTGACATGATCTCTAGTTTAATGTAGATTTGAAACTTGTCATACTTAGCTAGATTAAATATTTTCAGTTAGATACTTTTTATATTTTTGGAAGTTAAAACCTGAAAAGGTGGATTTACAAACAAACTTTTGATCTTACCTTTTTCCTATATATTGTAATATTTTGGTTGAACAAAAGGAGAGACAATTTTAATGATGAAGATATGGAAGGAAATACAACATCATTGTTTTTTGAAGTAGAAATTGGTGAATCATAAAAAAGGCAAACATATTTCAATGAGGAAATTGTTATAGATTTTAATGAGTAAAATATTGCAGATGAAGATTCACAGGATGATATGAATGAATTTGAACAGGATAAACAAAGAAGAGAAATCAATCATTTCAGAATTCAAAATAAACATATGAATCAGATTAATGATGGTCTAATGAAAGTTGACAGGATGTTAAAGAAAGAGCTACAGGAAGTGAATAAAAACTACTCATAGTTAATTCATGTAGCAAAGGAGGCAGTAAAGAGAAAGAAAGTGGTGCATGAGCAAAATGTCCAGCTTGTGAAAGATAAAGAGGAGCTCGAAAAGAGGCTTAGTCATATGCAGGAGGAACTCAATAGATTGCAAAGAAAGGGCACATGCACTGGATGGATTAGCTACGCTGGCTGAGGCAACAAGAAGAAATTTGATATGATCTCTAGTTTAATGTAGATTTGACACTTGTCATACTTAGCTAGATTAAATATTTTCAGTTAGATACTTTTTATATTTTTGGAAGTTAAAACCTGAAAAGGTGGATCTACAAACAAACTTTTGATCTTACCTTTTTCTATTTGAACCCTTGGCTTCATGTTTGTTTAAATAGATGTTTTCTATATAGATGCTTGTGTTGGAAAGTGGATATTTATGCTTAAATGATGTTTGAAATGTTATGTTGAGCACATGTACTTCTACATATGATGCAATGAGTGAAATGTTTGTTTATTCTTTGTATTTATATGCTTTGAAACATATCTCTTGGATCCTAAAAGTTGTATTGTCATTCCTTCTGTTAAATATTGTCATTATGCATGTATTATATGATGTTTTCAGATTTTTGTGTCTCTATACTTTGTCTTTACATTCTTGACTTTTATATTATTATCCATAAAACCACAAAAACAATCTTTGATTTCTGAGGTGCCTAAACACTGCTGCCCTGTAGTCTAGTTAGCAGACTTTAGGATAAACATATTTTGGTGACCATACTGGGGAGGAAGCATACAGGTTCTTCCGTAGTTCAATATTGACAAATCTAATTTGTAGGGTGAACATAATCAGTGAATAGTTTTATAGACTACATTTTTCACCTATTTTAAAAAGGAAAGAAATTGTGACTCCTTAAAAAGTTGGGACTAGGGAAACCCTTCATCTCCTCTACATCCAGGAGTCCCAGATCCCGAGCAAATAATGAGGGATGCTAGGAAACAATTGAGTTCTACTTCATCAGGAAGATTTTTGTATCCTTCATCTTTATAAATACCCGATATATCATGGTTTGCTTCTCCTTCTAATGTTCCAAAAGTTGAAAAGGGTAAATATGAACAAGACTTGTCTTTTCCTGTTACTCAAATTGATAATTTCCAGGTCTTCACAAATCATTTATTGTCTGAAGAACTTAAAACTGAGTTTCTACATACAGGAGGTTTTTCTTTAAAAACTCAAGTTTCACCTTACATTCCTCTTACAAGTAGGGTCCCACTTCATCAACTCAAGTTCAGGAATTCACCTCCTTCATCAAACCAATCTAGTTCAAGCCAATCTAGTTCAATCCAATCCAGTCCAATCCCATCTAGTCCAAAAATGGCTGCTCAACTTCCTGACTATATGGACCATATAGTGGCTGCAAGGCATGCCCCCCTGGTAATTCCTCAGCCACTTCATGCTCTTCCTGGGGGAGATTATCAGAAATATATCCCTAGGTTCAATGGTCAAGGGGAGGTAACAACAGAAGAGCATTGGAATTCTTTCTTTAGTTATGCTAGCAATGAGAATATTGAAGCTAAGGATGTATGGATGAGAATGTTCATCCAGAGCTTAGATGGAGAAGTTAGAAAATGGTTTAGAGAGTTTCCTGTAGGATCAATAGATGGCATAGAAGCACTAGAGGAAGTGTTCATGAAACAGTGGGGGGATACAAAAGACTTCCTTTGTTACATCATTGAGTTTGGGGATTTGGAAAGAAAGAAAATTGAATCAGTTGTTGACTTTTCAAAACGCTTTAATAAGATGTATAGCAAAGTACCGACATAAATTAAGCCTACAGAGACCTCTTCTAAACTCACATATGCAAACTCATTTGATTCTGAGTTTTCTTTACTTCTAAGAGAAATAAGGTCAGTGACCTTGCTTAATATGCAGGAAGATGTGTTAGAGGTTGAATCAAACATGCTGGCATCGGGTAAGCTTAAAGAACAATCAAAATACTTTGATCATGATAAAAAGGGTAAGGAAATGCCATCAACTTCCACAGGTAAGTCATCAAACAAATTGGATGAAATGAATAAGTTAATTAAAAATTTGTTTGCAAAAGTCAACAGATTAGAAATGGAGAATAAAAATTTAAGTCGACCTTTGCAAGAAGGAGACCCTAATCAGTTTAGATGTCCTTTTGTGCCAATATTTCTTCCTAGAGAAAGGAGGAATAATGACATTCAAAGAGAGAGAAAAGATAATGAGGACCAAAGAGTGCAACCCCCTTTCCAAAATAATTTGTTGAATGAAGAGGAGGAAGTTGAGGAGCTAGAATATCAAGATTGGGATCAGAATATTAATCATCTTGAAGAAGAATCATATGCAAGTTTTCTTACTTAAGATCAATATCAAAATTATGAATTTTTGGATGATTTTTATACTTATCCAGCTGATATTTATCATACAGATCCAAAAAATTCCTATAATCTAAGATCTGGTGCTAGAAAGGTTGCTCAAATTCCTAAAAAGAAAGTAGCTGCTCCTACCAAGTAATGGCCTAATCCATCATTAGAAAAGGAACAAAATCATAGGCTTAATAAAGCTAAGCTCACAGAGTTAGAAGAAATCAATAAGAGTAACCAGGAAAAAAGAGTAGGAGGTACGTTGCAGATGTATTTTTACTATGCACCTAAGTTTGGCATGTTTCTCTCGAGATCCTAGGAAAAAAGACTGGGTAGTACATTGCAGATGGATTTCTCCTATGCTACTATTCAAATATTTGGGGGAGAACAAAGGAGGTTATACAGAGAAGTGCAGTTGGCTTACTTGGTAAGTGACAAAAATAATCCAACAAATCATCCAATCTATGTTGTGGAAGAAGACTTGGGATCCTGTATGTTGCATTTGAGCAATGAATAAACATCTAGTGTTTTGCAAGTAGAAAAGGAAGTACCAGTTTATCATAGTACTGAAAAACAAGATGAATTGTGGAAGATGTACTTTGATGGTTCTTCATCTAAGGAAGGAGCAGGAGCTGGAATTGTTCTCATTTCTCCTGCAGGGGAAAATGTTTGTCTGATGTATAAATTGGAATTCCAGACAACTAACAATATAGCAGAATATGAAGCAATAGTACTAGGACTGAGAGCTGCAAAGGATTTGGGAATTCAATAGTTGGTTGTTTTTGGCGACTCCGAGTTAGTGGTTCAGCAAGTCAGAAATGTTTATCAAGTAAAGAAGCAACTGTTAAAACTTTATAGAAATGAAGTATGGGATTTAATGGATAATTTCTTTTCAACATCTAATATTTTCTTCACTCCTAGAGATCAAAATCAGACAATAGATTCTTTGGATCTAGCAGCAACATTTTTCAAAGTCCCACAAAATAATCAAATCGGGTATCAAATCGAAGCTAGGCATAGGCCTTCAATTCCCGATAACATAAAGCATTGGAGAGTGTTTTAGGATGATCTGGAAATCAAGAAATTCTTGGAATTACTAGGTGAGTTTTCAAATTCTCAGATTGATGAAGAACATGATGATGATGTGGATGAATTTCCTTCTTTTACAGAACAGTCAATTGCTGATCATAAAATTATTGAAGTCAAAGGAAATTTCATTCCAAAGGGTTTAGTTCCACTAGAAAGGTTGTTTCTAAAAGATGTTACTTTAGCAAAACCAACTATACAATCTTCTGAGGAAAATTTTAGTAGCTACAACATTGGAGCTGAAAGTCAACCTAAGATCATTAAAATTTCTAAGCTGCTGACAGAAGAGAGTAAAAAGAGGTATATCAGTTTGCTAAAAACGTTTGTGGATATATTTTCTTGGTCATATGAGGATCTCAAAACATATGATACTAGCATTATCCAACATAAGATCCCTTTAAAACCTGATACTTAATCCTTTCAGAAGAAACTAAGAAGAATCAATCCAACATTATTACCAGTTATTGAAAAGGAGGTGAATAAGTTGTTGGATGCACAAATTATAGTACCTCTTCGGTATTCCACTTGGGTTGCAAATTTGGTTCCCGTTCGAAAGAAAATTTGTGAGATTAGGTTATGTGTTGATTTTCATAACCTGAACAGATCCTATTTAAAAGATAATCACCCTGTGCCTAAGATAGATCAGATCTTGCAAAAGGTAGTTGGAGCTCAGATGATATCAACGATAGATGGGTTCTCAGGATACAACCAAATTGTTGTTCATCCAGAATATAGAGAGAAAACTACTTTTACCACCCCCTAGGGAACTTTAATGTACGATAAAATTCCATTTAGTTTAATGAACACGAGTGCAACGCTTCAAAGGGATATGGACTTAGTATTTGTGGGTGAAAGGGAGAAATTTGTGGTGATTTATCTAGATGACATAATTGTGTTTTCAGATTGAGATGAAAGTCATCTTAAGCATATCGAACATACCTTTTTGAAATGTAGGAATTTTGGTTTGTCTTTGAACCCAAAGAAATATCATTTTTCCATGCACGAAGGAAAACTTCTTGGTCATATTGTCTCAACAGATGGTATTAAGATTGACCCACAGCGTGTGAAAGCAATTCTGAAAATTACTATTCCTAGGAATAAAAAAGAAATTTAGTCCTTTATTGGAAAAAGAAATTCAAGAAAATAACTAAGATGCTAAGAAAGGATCAAGAAGTGAAATGGAATCTACAAACAAAATTATCTTTTGAAAGAATAAAACAAGCACTCACAGAAGCACCTATTTTGGTAAGCCTTGACTTTTCTAAAGACTTCACTACCTTTTCTTTTACTTTTGAAGATAGTATAGTAGCAGTATTGTTGCAAAAGAATGCATAGGGTATTGAACAACCCATTTCATTTTTTAGTAAATTTTTAAGGGACTCAGAACTCAAGTACAACATTTTGGAGAAACAGGCTTATGAACTTGTTAAAGCCCTTAAGTTTTTCAGAATTTACTTACTGCATTAAAAAAATTTAGCATATGTTCCTAATGTAGCAGTAAAGGAGATATTAACACAGCCTGAATCTGAAGGGAAAAGGGGCCGTTGGATCAAAAAAATAATGGAATATGACGTTTAGATCAAGCCAACTAAACTTTTTAAAGGCCAGGGTTTGGCTAAATTGCTTACAGATTCTAATTTCCAAGGACTTGTATTGAATGTTGTGTTTAATGAAGTATTTGAAGGAGAAAAATCTCAGCATGAAGAGGAAAAATAACAGATTTTCCAGAAATATGTTGATTCAGCTTGCTATGGTGATATAGTATATTTCCTCTTATTTCTACAATCTCCACCAGATTTACAAAAAGGAAAATTCAGATCCTTGAAGTTAAAAGCCATAAATTACTGTATTTATGAACATAATCTATTTTAGAAATATCCTGTAGTTACTCTTCTCAGATGTGCTGTTAAGGAAGAAGCTGAAGCTATTACAACTGAAATGCATGAAGGAGTTTGTGGTGGGCACCGTTATTGGAAGGCCACGCCATTTAAGATTCTGCGAGCAGGCTATTATTGGCCAAAGATGTTTTCATATGTATTTTCACATGTAAGAGCTTGTGTTGAATGCCAAAAGTTTACAAGTAAAAAAAAATTGCTTTCTTTTCTTTCTAAACCTATTTTAGCTGAAGCCCCTTTCCACTAGTAGGGGTTAGGTTTTATAGGATCGGATCAATCCACATTCTAGTGGGAAACACATATATATTCTAATAGCTACTGATTTCTTTACAAAATGGGTAGAAGCAATTCCTACCAAAGGAGCAACTGATCAAGTAATAATTAATTTCATGGAGGAAAACATTTTGAGTAGATTCGATTTCCCTAGAAAACGAGTTACAAACAATGCTCCTGCTTTCAAATCCCAGAATATGGTCCATTTTTGTGAAAAACATGGGATTCTTTTGAAACATTAGACTCCATATTACCCACAAGGTAATGGCTTGGCAGAGTCCACAAACAAAAACATTATAAACAATATTAATAAGTTGATGTCACAGAATAAAAAAGCATGCGATAGTAAGTTGAAGTATGCCCTTTGGGATGATCGTATTACCACAAAAAAGGCTATTGGTACTTCTCCTTTCCAGCTTGTATATGGAACAGAGGCATTTTTTCCTGTTCAGTTGGGTCTCTCTGTTATGAAGTTTATGCAAGATAACCTTGAAGAACCAAATGAGGTACATCACATAATTTTTCAAATGATTGAACTTCAACAAGAAAGAGAGATGCTTGTTGAAAAGACTCATATATACCAAGATAAAATAAAACAGAGTTTTGATAAAAGAGTTAAAGCAGATAATTTTTCCTGATGATTTGGTGCTTAGGTGGGATGCACGAAGAGACGAGAAACCAAAACATGGTAAGTTTGATCATCTATGGCTAGGACCTTTCAGAATTGTCAGAAGTTTGGAAAACAATACATTTGTTGGAAGGTGATGAACTAGCAGGCCCAGTCAATGGGTGGTTTTTGAAGCATTTTTATACCAAATAAGATTTGAAGGGTATTATTCACATTGTAAATACCGGTGAGTTTCAGTTTTGTTCAAATAAGACTGCATAACTCAATGGATCAATAATAGTTGACAAGAAATAAGGCACTTGGTCTACAGTTCTTGGAAAATCATAGGGAAATTCCATCCCCTAGATGGAACCAGTGTTTGTCCTAGGTCTGTTAGCTATCTTCCCTGGGCCTATTGTTTACCTTAGACTTTTCATCCTTTGATTGATTTTCTCATTTTCCTAAAGTTTGGACTACTTTGATTTCATTTTTAAATATCTTGTGCATTTAAAAATATTTTAAGTTTTAAAACTTAAGCTCCTATAGATTAAAGACTTTTCATAATATATGCAAAGTTAGGGTTTAATAATGTATTTCCTGTTTTTAACATAAGCTCGCTGCGCATTTCATTATTCAAATGCATGCACATTTCCAAATTGGAGAAGTTAGGTTTTTGTGTAGGGTACAATCGTGAAGTGATCATATTTTGAATTTTGTTCCTGTTAGAGAGCCGACAATTGGATCTGAGTCATACTGGGTAGAACACTTGTACCACTCCACATTTTAAAATCATTTGGAACCTAATATCCTGTACTTTGTCAGTTCGGGATGATATGGTGTTGGATCTGCAAGAAGGGTTTTTTATGCTTTCTTCTCAGGGTTCTGTTTCAAGTGTTGCATCTACGATTTCAGATTCGACCATGGAGTTGGATAGGAAGCCTCGTCCTAGTGGTCATGTGCTTAGGATAGAACCCCAGAATATTGAATGGATGTATAAAATCCCATTAGGTGTTTAAAAAGTGAAAGAATATGGTTGGTACGCTATGTTTGAAAGAATCAGGGAGTATCACATAGGGGTTACAAGATCTTTTTTCCAAAATTTTAATGGATCGACAGTGAATATTGGTGGTCCTGATTTTGCATTGACGAAAGAAACTATTGCATGGGCCATTGGTATCATTCCTGAGGGATAAAAATGGTATAAAAGACAGTTTATTGATGAAGATTACAGTCAGTTAATTCTACCTGCGCATAAGAAACCTAACTGGAGTCAAGGGATTTAAAGGGTTTTTCTACTTGAGAAATGGTGTGATGTTTTAATCATCATACAAAGATATGTGACGTGTGACAAAAGGTTTGCAAACATCTATTGCTACCATATGCATTTTCTGCAGCATATATCAAGTACAAGGAAATTAAACCTACCTTATTACTTGTTGAAAAGTTTGGGTAAAATGGCCATTAGGGTTCGTAATCACCCTGATTCTTCTAGCAATAATATCTTTCACCATGGTCTAGTCAAACTGTTAATTGCTCAAGAGTTAGAGAAAAATGAAAGATCTTGGTCTCATTTTTTATTCTGGTCGGGTTTCAAAATTAAGTTTAAGGAAGGGAAAGATGGTAAAAGAAAACAAAACCCTTATAGGAAAAGGACCGTGAAGATTCTTGTTAGTACAGAGGAAGAACCCTTGTCTGAGAATGAAGCCGAAGACCACCACAGACATTAGAGGAAATTTCAACTCAAAATGGGCCTTTCAATCCTAATTCAAATTCCATGCCATCATGTGTTAGCCTATGAAAGTGATTTATATTTGAAATACCATATATGTCTTAAACACTTTTTTAATATAAATTTGGGGATAGGTATCATAAAAAAAACTACTTTTTTTCTTCGTATTTTCGACATATCTCCCTGTGTTTTTACTCAAATTTCGAACAAAAAAATAGTTTTTTTCTTTTCTTCCTCCAAAATTAATAAATATTATTTTATTATTTTAACTATTATTTTATTATTTTCCTTAGGAGGCCCATTTTGAGTTGAAGTTTCCTCTAATGGATGAAGTTCCTGAAAAGGAAATAAACATTTAGACACCTGTAAAAGTTGAACAAAAGAAGCGCGAGGAGTTAAAAAATTGCAGTTGAGTCATGAATCCTGATGGTGAAATGGAATTAGTTAAGAAAGGATCATATTATGATTTTTCTCTTAGTAAACCATCGAAACCTACAGAATGTTCATCTAAGCCACTCAAAATATATTTTAGGCCAAAGACACGACCTGCAAATAAGTTGAGATTGAATATGAAAGCAATGTTAGATCCTAAGGTTAAGAAAGATAAAATTATAAGTGTGCAGAATTCCTCAAGTGATGATGAAGAGGGTAAAAAATCAAATAAGTTAGAATCAACATTAAATCAAGTTCTAAATAATATTGATCAAAGTTTGAGAAAGGTTCCAGATCTAGTTCCCAAAAATTGTCTTTACAATTTTAATGATGAAGATATGGAAGGAAATACAACATCATTGTTTTCTGAAGTAGAAATTGGTGAATCATCAAAAAGGAAAAAAGATTTCAATGAGGAAGATATTGCAGATGAAGATTCAGAGGATGATATGAAAGAATTCGAACAGGATAAACAAATAAGAGAAATCGATCATTTCAGAATTCAAAATAAACATATGAATCATATTAATGATTGTCTAATGAAAGCAAATAAGATGTTAAAGCAAGACCTACAGGAAGTGAATAAAAACTACTTAGAATTAATACAGGTAGCAGAGGAGGCAGTAAAGAGAAGAAAAGTGGTGCAGGAGCAAAATGTCCAACTTGTGAAAGATAAAGAGGAGCTCGAAAAGAGGCTGATTCATATGCAGAAGGAACTCAACAGATTGCAAAGAAAGGCACATTTGCTGGATGGATTAGCTATGTTGGTTGAGGAAACAAGAAGACTTCGATATTATCTCTAGTTTAATGTAGATTTGACACTTGTCATACTTAGCTAGATTAAATCTTTTCTGTTAGATACTTTTTCTATTTTTGGAATTTAAAACCTTAAAAGGTGGATCTACAAACAAACTTTTGATCTTACCTTTTTCCTATATATTGTAATATTTTGGTTGAACAAAAGCAAACACATGAGGGTCGCATATGCTGGGAGCTTGTATAGTTCTGTAATACTTTATATGTGTAAGAACTTATTTGATGAATGAATGACTTATTATCTATTTGGAGCTGGGTTTTAAACTTAATATTGTGTTGATATTATGTGGTTTTGTTTGAACCCTTGGCTGCATGTTTGTTTATATATATGTTTTCTATATAAATTCCTGTGTTGGGAAGTGGATATGTATGCTTAAATGGTGTTTGAAAGGTTATTTTGAGCACCTATACTTTTACATATGATGTAGTGAATGAACTGTTTGTTTATTCTTTGTATTTGTATGCTTTGAAACCTATCTCCTGTATCCTAAAAGCTGTACTGTCATTCATTTTGTAAAATATTTTCCTTATGCATGTATTATCTGATGTTTTCAAATTTTTGTGTCTTTGTACCTAGTCTTTACATTCTTGACTTTTATTTTGTTATCCATAAAACCACAAAAATAGTATTTGATTTATGAGGTGCCTAAACACTGCTACCTTGTATTCTAGTTAGTAGACTTTAGGATAAACACAACCACCTACCTTACCATCCTTTGTTGGTGTTGAATTATCCCACTACAAAGGACCCCCATGGGATGCTTCCAATCCTACTTATGTTCCCAGCTCTCCCATAACAATAGGATCACGTAGGAAACTACGACTTCCTATGGCAAGGGGTTTAACAATTCATAAAGGACAAGGTATGACCCTACACAATACAATAATAGATATTGGAAACATTGACATGCAAGGGATTACATTCACTACAATATCAATAGTTAAATCTCTTCTAGCACTTCGCATATCTCCAACTTTCTCTTTTTCTAAATACTCTCGAATGCAACACAATCCATATGTCCAATGGTAGGAAACACAAGGAAAACTTACTTTCTTCAAAGTATTTACAATCACATTCTGCTTGAAGGTTTTAATTATTTAGTTTAAGGATGTACTATTTTTCCTCTAAACATATACTTGCCATCAAAACACTTTTCTTTATTGTTCACACTTATGTTGTTCCCATTATTGAATGTATTGTTACAATTGCAAAAGAAATAGAATGTGTTTCTTCTTGAAATGTATCATTTACTTATATGTTTCACTATTTTTTGGTTGAATTCAACATAGGAATTAACCATTTTATCACATGTTCCTTTGTTAGCATCAAATGAAAATTTTCTTTCATCTTAATGCGTTACTGCTTATTGTTTCAACATGTCCATGTTGTATTACCTATATATGGTTTATTACTCTCAAAACTAAAATTTTGTTCTCAAACAAGGGAACTTGGTATACACTCTAATTTGTTCTTGCTTGTAACATGCAAAATCTAGAATGTCTTCATATCTATTTTTTGGTCCGGTTTTGAAACATATTTTACTATGCCATTTTTAGTACATTTCCATATTTCTATCAACAAATTAAGGCACAAAGGGAAGTATTACAAGAGAAAGAGAGATATTTCACATAATCCTCTCTTCTTCCAATTAATTACATTCGACCAATGATTCAACTAATTAAATTGAAAGACCTGCTCCAACATGTTCAGTTTCCTTCCTACAAAACAAAGCTAGACTTTGAAGAATCGTCTTTGCTTCTAACTAGCTGCATATTCCCAACCACAAAGTTTCTCTCTATATTGAAGAAACTTCTTCAATGTTTTATGCATATACATGAAAGAGATACAGTCAGGCATATACAACAAGATTTGGTGCTACGAAATCCACATCTTGGTCCTTCAATATCTTGTACTTGGTGTTTCCACTACCATCACTCGACATGTATATATGATTGACCTATACTTTCCTTGACAATTTCAGTATTCTAGACACTTACTTACTTTGTTTTGGATTTTGTTTTCTAACAACTTATACCCTTCCACTTTTTATATGTCATGTCCCCCATTGAGATCCCTTTACAACTTATTGGAACTCTTTATATACTTACTAAATACTTCTTAGTTCAACTTTGTTTTGTTGCACTTTCACTTTTCTTGTTGTATATTTCCCTACACTTATCTCA
>LPNX010935317.1:45951-101423 GCA_001517045.1 Pseudotsuga menziesii | reverse complement strand
TGACCTTATAACTCTATGATTTTAATTTTTATTATGAATTATGTTTTTTTAGATATAATTAACATTCTTGAAATTTCATAGCTAAAACAAAATTCTTAGTTTTCTTTAGATGTTCAATTGTTTATTTCTATTTGCAATAATCATATGTGGTTAATGGTTTATAGCTCAATTGTTTTTCCATGTTCAATTCTTTACTTCCCTATGCAATAATCAAATGTGTTTAATGGTTTATGGCTATAAATGGTTTTTCTTATGTGCTTGTATAATAAAATACATGCTTACATCTGTTACTATCTTTACTTGTTTCTTTGACTTTGCAATTGTAAAATGTGTATGCTGGTTCATGACTAAAAAAATATTATGTGCTTTAATATATTTTAGAATCATGTATCCTCAATTATCGCTTCGGGTTAGGCCCTTTTTTACATTACAAAACTTGTAGTATTCTCACCTGTTTTTCCCTATTTGAAGAGATTTTAAAAGCTTGTAAGTAGATATGTTTTTGTTTTATCAATGCAAATCCATTTATACGCTTTTGGAAAAAAAAATACAATTGGTTGTGACAATTGATACTATGAATACTACAACAATTGTTCCCAACATGTACTTTTGACCTTCCTTATATGGTGATGATAGAAGTTTCAATTAGTGTATTAAACACTTGTACATTTGCAAGAGAGATAAGATGGATTCTATCCCCACCTTCTTTGTGCATGCTTCATTTTTCAACGTGATAAACATTTACTAGACCTTCATTAATGGTTCTTAACCTTTCTCTTCTGTTAACCCTTATTTGTTGGTCGTATGTGCTAGTGCCAACTTTAATTGTGTAACCCTACCCTTTTGTATTAACCCTACCGCACCCTCTTCTTCTATGATCTACTATTCCTACCAATCACTGTTCAAAGTTGATTCTTGTTCCTGTTCTACAACGTATAACATGTAGACTGTTATTGTATTGTGAAAATAACTTACTTTCATTGTTAATTGTTTCCAAGCTTCCATTTGTAAGATCAACCCTTAAATAACGAGAATAAACTTAGATTCATTGTCACTCCATCAAATTGCATTTGAACATGTGTCTTGGTGCTTGGGAAATGGAGGTTGTACAGGTGTCTCATGTGTTTGGACATGTGTTTTGTTAACTCTGGTAAATAAGCAAGCTTATTACCTTTATTTGATGCTTGAGAATTTGTCGTGTTTATGTTTGGGGAGTTGAATAGGTGTTTTCCATGTTTTGATAGAGGTTCTATTAACTGACTTTCTATGTCTGCTTATAACCTTCTTCTCATGCTTGAGGTTCCATCCTGCACGTGTTTTTCCAGTTGAACAAGTGTCTTGTGTTGTTTGGCAGGGTTTCCTATTAATGGGTTTCAATGCAGACTTATTACCTGCGGTTGTTGTTGAGGGTCAGTCTTGTGCGTATTTGATCAGTTGGACAAGTGTATTGTGTGTTTTAACAAGGGCGTCTTTTAACTGAATTTCAATGAATGCTTATCACCTTCATTTGTTGCTTGAGGGTCCACATTTTGCGTGTTTGTTCAATTGGACAAGTGTATTATGGGTGATTGGTGAGTGGGGGTTGGATAATTGTGTCTCATGTTTGGACAACTATTTTGTTAACTTCGGTAAATGCATTGGATTACTACCTTCGTTTGGTGCTCAAGGGTTCATCCTGCATGTGTTTGGGTAGTTGGATAGGTGTCTAGCGTGGTTTGACAGGGGTTGTTTTTAACTGGGTTTCATGTTTTGACTAGGTTCTGTTAATTGGGTGTTGGATGCCTCCTTATTCCCTCTGTTTTCCCGTCCTATGCATGTTTGGGCAGTTGGAAAAGTGTATTGCATCTTTTTCCAAGGGATCTGTTAACTAGGTGTCAATGCAACTAGGTTTCATGTTTTGGAAGGGTTCTGTTAACTGGGTTTTGGATGTCTGCTAATTACCTCCATTTGCTGATTGTGTGGTTGTGTTAACTTGGTTTCAGTGCATGTTTGTTTTGTAATTTGAGTGTAGCTTCCCTGTTTAAACCAAAACCCATATGCTGTTGATTTCATCAATTTTAAAGGTTTCATGGTCCAACATGCAGAGGGTTGCATAGACACCCGCATGGCTTGTCAGTTTGTTTTAATGAATAGATAAAGAAATTCTATGATTGAGAATAAAGGTTTTATGGATAGAGGAAGTTTTGCCTGTAAAAGCATATTCACATAAAGGTCCTTTGGAAAATTTTCAAAAATGTAGATAAATTCTTCCAGCTACCTTATTGGGCCACCAAATGGAATTTTGACAGGCATGTAATTGGTTTTAAAAATTCCAACTAAACAAGTTTCTTATGTGTTTGAACAAGTGTTTTGTTAACTGAATTTTGATACAACTTTTTAGCATAACCTCTCGTTTCTCCTTCTGAGTCTGTTCTTCCTTGCACTTCTAATTTTATTGTGTTTTTAGCATGTCATTGTTTAAATAAAAATGTTGTCCACTGGCTACCTCAATTTCATTGTCTAGGTTAAAATGTTCATCTTGCCTCTTGGTTGCTATATGTACCCATCTTCCTTTGTAAACCTACCACTGATCTTTTCCTTATATCTCTCTCCCAGGTATGTACACACCCTCATTTAAGGGTCACTTTTGTTTAATTTGTTAATTTTCCTAAGAGGCATAGACAGTTGTAAGAGCTTACTTTCTGAATATAAGGAAGGTCCCAATTCACCAAGTAACTTATCATCTTTGTATTTGAAAGTCACAAAGTTGAAAGATATACAAATTATCTTTCACTTTGTCAAATGTACACTTTTCTACTGTACTTTTCTCGTTCCAATAGTATTCTTGCAAAACATTTTAAAAATTAGCTACTTAAAATGATTTTTAAATGTATCACCTTAGAATACAAAACAAAACCAATATCTAATTGTAAAAAGAAAAATTGATTGTTTTAAAACAAAGTCCAAATGTTCTCAATCATGCTTCAAAGCAATGTTTGTTTGGTCTTATGGCCATTTCCCAAAAGTATAAAGTTCATCATAGAGTCATTGTTACACATTTAAGTTTATGTCCAAGGGGTGGAATGAAAGGATTCTCTTGGAGACTTTTTATGTAAGTGACTCGTGAACCATGGTAAGGAACATACTTTAAAATTGCTAATCTCATTAAACTATTCATGCTTTTCGTGTGCCATCATTAAATAGACCTTGCAATGTGCAGCCACAAGAACACTTGGAATTTCCATAAATTGTCTCACTCAAAATTCAAACATACATGCCTTGATTCCTTTCAATTCACACAGGTGACGCTTTACAATGTCATTCATTACTCCTTTTTTCTTTATGCTCTTTACAAATGTTACATATACATTTTACCATGTTCTATTTTATTTCGTGTTATCTACATATTTTCACAAACAAACAAATAGATTCAATTCTATTTTTACTTGTATAACCAACTAATTATTTCTGTGTTTATTGCAACACCAAATATGGCTATATCTTATACCATAGCTTTTCCCCTTCAAAGTATTAACTTCATTCATTTAAGAGACTATTAAACAAAGAAAAAAGGTCATTCCATAGTCTATATAATGGTAGAACTTGAACTATATGGTAATCTTTCATCTATATCATTGATTAAATCCCTATGATTCTCTTAGCTTTTATTCTATGGTTTGGGTTTTATATCCATTTTGAACAATAGTTATTAGCTATGAGTACTTCGTTTCAATGTTTATGATATACAATCTTATGGTTAACCTGTTTGCAGATTACATAGATTTAACAGGAAAAATCATGAGTATCATGGTCCAGTGCTTGCAAAAGCTTCCTACTAGTAGTGACAAATTCAATTACCTTCTTTTGAGTTATTTCTATTGTTTTTTAGTGTTTTTTGTAAATAAATTGGGGGTACTTTCATGAAGTGTATACTTCCCATTTAGTTAACCGTTTTTATTTGGATAATTAAAGTCAATTGAAAACATCAAATTTCTAAAAAATGCAAGGAACAACCCAGATTTTCTATTATTTGCATCATTTTTACCTCACAACCACAACAACAAAAAATATAAAACCCAAGTGACCGAATTATGTTTCTCCTTTCTTGCAATTTAGAGTTTGGAAGGTGTCAAATTGCAAAAAACACCTCTAATATTCGAAGCTTAAAGGTTATACTCTATATGCATTCTACAAGTTTCAAATCTTGTATGCTTTTGAGGATTGTTAAACTTTTCACAGGTTTCATGCACACTATTAATTTACTATTTTTATGGTGGATCGTGACATTTTTTTATAGGGATTTTGTTCCCATTTTTGAAGCCATGGTGAATATTGCGGTCCAACTTCCTCCTAAAGGTGGTTTCATCTTTGTTTGTGTAGGAGAAATGAAATGGTCACAAACAAAGGTGTTCAACCTTCTTTATTCCACAACACATGAACAACCATTGTAGGCCTCATTTTTCAGGTCAGTTCCACTGTTACTGCTCAGAAACATATCTTGATTTTCTTATGTTGTTTGTTCCCTTTTTATCTTGAGTCTCTAATGTTCTCTTGCAATTTATTGAACAATTATATTAGATTTACAATACGTTTAAGAATGCTAAATGAGATTTCATAGAGTTTTTCCATATGGTATTTTGTTATGTTTCAATCAAAATGTCTACTTAGAGTGGCTTGATTAAGCACATAAATCAACAATTGAGTCAGCTCTTCACCTTTTTACACACGTTACTTATTTTCCTCCATGCACAATTTAGGGACAAATTAGGTTGTCTTCATTAGATAAAAAAAAAAGCTCTCTACTGTTTTCGTCATAAATGCTCTAGGTTCCATCTACAATGGTTTTGTGAATTTCTTTCTAGAAGATGAATTAACTTCCAAACAATGAGGAAACAAGTAGCAATAAAATTTATTGTAACTAATTTTGTCTAAAACAATTAAAAATTTATTCATATTTCATTTATTCAATGAACAGGTTGGTCACTAATTTTGAAAATCTATCAATTTAAAATAATTAACTTCAAAAAGCCCAAAATTCAAAAACAAGTTTCAGTTATATGAATTTTCATAAACAAGTTTTAGTTACATGAACTTTGCTTGTAATTTCTCTAGTTGATCATCAACCTGAATTGTAATTTCTATAGTTGATATTGAACTACTTTTTACAAGTATGTTATATATATTTCTCTCCAAACTTTTCAATAAATCAAATTTTTTTTTTGGAGAAACATAAAAGAAAGATGCTTATCAATTGAAACCTGTCTTTCACAAAAAAAATTCCAAAAAATAATAATTATTTTGAAATTGGACCACTTAAATCCCATCACTCATTAAGGATATTTTGATGAAGAATGCACCCAATAAATAGAAAGAAATTGTGTTGGTACCTGTCAACTTCATTGTTCCATCCCATACATGGGCCCTAACTTCTTTCTCAACTGCTAAGAATTTTCCTTTCTAGCTTCTTTCATCCAGTGAACTACTTCTAGACATGAAAATACCATCATGGTAAATTGTCTTCGCTGCTTTAATAGACAAAACAATGTTTATGGCCACATGAGCATTCATGAAACATTACAAACATTGGAAAAATGACAGATAGATTTTTTTATTGGAAAATATATTTTTAAAGATACAAAGATACAAGTAATATTGGGTTTTTACCAAATGCTCATTGGATCATGTGATCTATTGAACCTATTAGTGCACAAAATTAAGTTCGCTAAAGTCATAGTGCAGACATCAAAATATTTAGTTGGGTTGTTTCTTGGTTTCCAAGCATTAAAAGTTGTCAATAATCCCACCAGGGGAAGCTTCCCACCACTTGGTGCTTATGTGGTGTGTTGAGCTTCAAATGGATTTTTTCATATTTCTTGATGAGGTTTTGTCCCCTCTCATTTGGTTCATGTAACAATCCTGACCTTAGTTACCAATACAAATCAGACCCGTGTTGCATAAAATATTTGTTGTTGTCTCCATATATTACATTAAATTGTGTTGTTTGCTTTAGTGAAATCGTTGCTTCTCTCTTCTTCTGTTAACCTAATGCCACTTTGGAGAATGATATGCTTTCTCAAATATATTATTACCTATGGTAATGACAAAACTATAAATGTTTAGCATATGAAAGTCAATATTTTGACAGTGTTGCTGAGCTTCAACATTTCAAGTTGATATAGTTGATTGTGCAACATGTATGTGATGTTGTTAGTGGTTCAAGGTTGTATACTTTTGAAGGCCATAAAGCACATGTCTATTGTCTATGACCCTATTGCAAATAAACCATTTGGGTATAATGATTCCCTTATTAGAATTGATCTCACATGAATATATGAACCAAGGAAAAACTCACAAGAAGATTACACAAGCAATTTTACTCAAAATATGATATGAAACATTGCAATAATGATTTGCAGTTGTATATGATTTCATTAATCAACAATAAAAATGGATAATTAATAAAATGTAATACACTGGTATTAATAACCAGTCAATTCGAATACATGAGAGGAAATTCGAATTGATTGACTCAATCTAACTACATGGATAACATAATGTGTCTAAGTCACTATCGGAGATTAACTAGCTATCTCCAGTTGTCAAAATCAGTGCCTCGGTCAGTTATAATGAGTTAACTAGTCTAAATAAATGTGGTAGGTGAGGAAAGGAACCTTCCCACATGCAGTTAATCAATGACTAGTGCTAACTGAATATAACTTGATGTAACTGAATGTAACTGACTCCTAACTAGGATTGACTAGTTACCAACTGAACTCAACTGAAGGAGGTTGGTGCCGACACTCCTAGTGGCTCCTAAATTGTAGAGATTGGCCTAGGAGGCATCTAAAATTATGAATGCAAGTGTGTTCAGTGGAAGTTAGCCTCAACTAGTGTTCCCCGCACTCTAGTAACTAGTACATGTGACCCAATTAGGCAATGTGGACCCAATGGAACTATTGACTCAATAATGACTGAAAAGACTCCTATTTTATCCATAATTGACTAATTTGGACAAGGGAGGATTTTAATCCCAACAACCCCCTGAATGCTAACTTGGAAAATTTGTGGGCCCTGGTAAATAATACCATAGGTCACCCATTACAGCCAAAAGGTAACTGCTTAATACAATCAAGGAAACGAGGAAAAACCACTTGGGAAAAAGTTCCCCCTCAAAACTAAGCAAGTAAAATCAAGATTCAAGTTTAAAAAACTTTAAAAATTGTTGCTGTAACCTTCATCTCTGGGGTGTAGCGAAGAAGCATGCATGGTGTTCTATGCAAAGGTATCATGGGGCCTGTCATGTAGACTTCTCCATCTTCTCCCAAAATGATGATGGAAGGAAGGAGGAATGTAACCTTTTCCTCTTTTTGAAGAAAGAGAGACATGATCCACTTTGTTCTTCTGAGATTAGTGTAGCTGATCAGACCTTTCCATGTACCATCTTACAGGAATTTTGTTGCATTTATCTACATGACATAGCGCAAGGTTCTCTTCTTGAAAAAAAAAATTCTTGTCCTCTTTGTGTCAAATGGATTTCCACTCATATTCCTAGCTGCCCCAATAACCTTTTGTGCCCATTTGGGCTTAGGATTGAAAGTGGGGATTGGATTTGGATCCGAATCACCTTGAACTTCAATCTCATAAACTGATACAACTTATTCTTCTGCTTCTGATTTTGAAATACTAGTGGAAACTACAAAAGGAGTAGATAGAATTTTTTTACCTCCCCTTTCAAGTGGTAGCTGAGAGTGCATTGATTCTGAAAATGGAAGGAAGTGTGAGAGTTCATGTGCCTTGGAGACATGATTTGAAGAACCCTTTGCTATGATGTTCCTAGTAGAGATATCGATTATCTCCATTGAGTTAGGACGAAATATAACTCGCTTTGGAGGGCCTGCAATGTGAGTCATCCAGTATATAGATAACATATTTGTAGCTAAGGAGGGCACATAAAGTACGTAATTGAACTTTCCATGTTCAAACTTGATAGAAACCTTCCCTTCAGCTCGAATTTGACTATCATCACCCATGTGAATTCTAGGGCCATCAGTAGACTGTAATGAACAAAATGATTGTCTGGATGCAACCATATGATTGGAAGCTCCATAATCAATGAGGAAAACATGTGTTTTTTAACAACTATCCTTCAGTGCATGGCATCTTTCCTCATGCTCTTCAGTATTTTTTCCATGGTTAGCTTTCCTTGTTCCAACAGGTGGAGTGATATTATTTTGCTCCAGCAGTAGATCCATTTGATATATTGTCCTCCTCATAGAGGAGCTTTCTGGATGAAATCCCCTTCCACAGTAAGAACAAATGATCTTTTCATTTCCCTTCTTCTTGCTTCTCCTTGAACCTGAGGGCTCATCTGACTCCTCCTTCTCCTTAGGAGGATCATTATTTGGCTTTTGCTTCCCCTTTCCATTCATAGCTTTGGGTCCTCCAGCAAACAAGGATTGATCTTTAGAAGATCTGATGATACCCATTTGGACAAGCTTTTCATGTTCATTGGTGAGAGACTCAATGAATGCATTGAGAGTTGGCATCTTCCAATTCGGTGTTGTGAGCTTCCTGGTATGAAAAATTGACACAAAGAATGAGTAATCTGTGCAAAGTTTTGAGAGTATGGAAAGGATGAGTTGATCATCTGTCTTCTCACCTTTACATAGCTTCAATTGCAACACCACGTGCTTGAATTTGGTGAAGAAGTCATTCATGGTTTTGAAGTTTCCCGGGTCTAGAGATATCGGCTCATTCTCTAGCTGATAGATTCTCAACTCATATTTCTTATCAAACAGAGTAACAAGTCGATCCCAAATCTCCTTGGGAGTCTTCAATCCATTGATGTGGAAGAGAAGATCTTTAGAAATTGAAAGGCACAGAAATCCATATGCTTCATCAAGCTTATTCTAGTATTTTTTTTGTGAACATAATGAATTGGCTCTACCTCTATGTCTATTGTGACTCTGTAGAGTATTTTGGAGCGAATCTGCATCTCCATGTCCTCCTTCCACCAATGGTAGTTTAAAGGAGTGAGAATATCCATAGAAGGGGCCCTTATGCTGATGTAGCAAATGTAGTGAAGGAGACTGCAAAACTTGTAAATCACAAAAAAATAGACAAAGTAAGGCCGAAAACCTACACTTTTGGAGTTTGCTTCACACTTGGCTTAGTCAATCGAGAAATCTTGATCAACAATTCCTTTTCCTAGGAATTAGGTGGTAAACTCTTCGCTTCTGGTGTAGAGTTGGAAGGAGCAATTTTGCTCAATTTTTTTTTTGATCTAGCATGAAATTTGTAGGAGGATAATTTCCTTGTCCCACCGAGGCTCTGATACCATATTAAAATGGAGCTCATAGAAATCTATGAACCAAGGAAAAACTCACAAGAATATTACACAAGAAATTTTACACAAAATATGATATGAAACAATGCAATAATGATTTGCAACTGTATATGCTTTCATTAATCAAAAGTAAAAATGGATAATTAATACAATGTGATACACTGGTATTAATAACCAGTCAATTCGAATAGATGAGAGGAAATTCGAATTGATTGACTCAATCTAACTGCATGGATAACAAAATGTGTCTAAGTCACTATCGAATCTTAACTAGCTATCTCCAGTTGTCTAAATCAGTGCCTCAGTCAGTTAGAATCAGTTAACTAGTCTAACTGAATGTGGTAGGTGAGGAAAGGCACCTTTTCACATGTAGTTAATCAATGACTGGCGCTAACTAAATATAAATGGATGTAACTGAATGTAACTAACTCCTAACCAGGCTTGACTAGTCACCAACTGAACTCAACTGAAGGGGGTTGGTGCTGGCTCTCCTAGTGGCTCCTAAATTGTAGGGATTGGTCTAAGAGGTGCCTAAACCGATGCATGCAAGTGTAGTCAGTGGTAGTTAGCCTCAACTAGTGTTCACCACACTCTAGTAACTAGTACATGTGGACCCAATGTAACTAGTGACTCAATAATGACTGAAAAGACTCCTATTTGAGGCATAATTGACCAATTTGGACAAGGGAGGATTATAATCCCAACATCCCCATGCTAGATTTTTGCTTTAATCTTTTCATGTATCATTTTATTTTCTTGACAAATGTTTATGCAAACATAAAGGCTTGGTTATATAATTTTATAGGTTCAAGGGTTGGCTATGATGTTCATAGTGATTGGTGCACTACAATGGATTATATTCATTTGGTCTCTTGTTTTAGTTGTTTCTTAGCACCATGCATTGCCTCTTCTTAGTTATTGCCAAATAATTTTCAGCTGCAGGTAATGTTTTTTACTTGGTTTTTGCATTACTTATGTCAATATATTTCTAAATGGAAAAGGTGAATTCAATTTTCAAATTCAAAGTTTTATCATGATCATATGTTCAACATATTTCTGCATAGGTTACCCCATAATACCTTCAAAGTATTATTCCATCTTTCATTTGTGGTATAGTTCAAGTTTTGAACCAACATTTATCCTCTACATTGTTCCATGACAAAGAAAACATGCAGGTGTTGTTGGAATTCTTTTCCTGCACAACAAAAGAATTGCTTTTCCTAACATTTGCTAGTTTTACTTGCTTAAAAATTAACATTGACATCAATAAACATTTCCATACTTCATATGCATTATCAATTTCAACTTGCATTTGAAATGTATTTTGTCAAAATTGTTTTATTTGATTATTATGTGTTTTTTTTGTGGCTTCTCCAATTGACTATGCATAACTATATGCATGTCAAATGAAACATGTTTTCACAACGGAAGATTCAAAGAAAACTTGGGAATTTGTAAAAGGGAAAGGATTTTTTCCCTTTCACAAGACAATGATAGACCATTAATGTATCTAAACTCTTAATGTTAGCTTGAAGTTTGTAATATCCTGAATTTTGACCTTGACTGTATTGGGCATGAGCCCCACTACACATGATTTACTTTGATGTTATGTTCATATCTATATATTGGGCGTATGTCGCACTGCACATGAGTTATGTTGGTTACATAGATATACTGGGCATAATCCCCAATGTACATATTTGATTATATGATTATATGATTATATATGTTGGGCATAGGCCCTGTTGGACAAGGACTATTATTGTTGTAATGGGCATAGGCCTCGATATTGTACTGGATTTATTATTATGTGATTGGGAAGAAGCCCTAATATATACTGAGATGCTTATTTTGTGATGTATTGTGTAGAAGACGGATTGCATGATTGATTTCTATGATCTGTTGGGTGTAAGCCCAACAACACATGGGTTATGAGATTATGTGTTGAGCGTAAGCTCTGAAAAGCACATGGGTTATGAGACTTTGTGTTGAGCGTAAGCTCTAGAGCACATAGGTAACCCCAACAAGTAAAGAATGGAAGTGTTGGACATAAGCCCTGGAGCAATCCAACTTGATGTTGAGCATAAGATCTGGAGCATCAGATCTTCGACCATTGTATCCCTAGGTGTATTGTACAAATGAATCCTAGTATTATTGTTGAGCAAAGGGCTCTGGAATTGCACTAGTGTAACACCTGTTTGATAGTGTTGAGCGAAGGATTTGAATAGCACTAGGGGTTATTGTAATTAAGGGTGTTGAGTTGGAAAGATTCTTAATATCTTACCAACCCTCATCATACTTATTTAAGTTGATTAATTGAAATTTCAATCTAATTCTCATCAAGGACTACAAGATACTGCCTCGGATACAAGGTAATCCAAAATGCAAGGAAATCTAGAGCTACCTATCCTAGTTGGCCGACCAAACCCTACCTGAGGCCTTGTTAAATTAAATAAAAAAAAACTAAGGGAAGCATAGAAATAAATAATTATGCTATATGATGCATGGATAATAATAGATGATTGAATTGAATAACTAAGTCTATATAATGTATATATTTATACCAAGTTATTTTAATAAAAATAGATAAATGATCTAAGTGAAGTCTACATACACTTATGAGAATAATATGTGTGTGTGTGTGTGTGAAAAGAAATAAAGATAACAAAAACAATAATAAAAGTCTATGTATATATTATATTATAAACTAAATATTTAAATGCCAATCTAAAACTCAAGTAGGAACTAGTAAAAGTTCCTAGTTAACAAAATTAATATATATTACATAAAAATCAACTAAAGATTATTTTCAAGAAAATAGTAAAATCTTGATTTAACTAAAGTTAAACCAACTGCCCCTTTTTCCAAAGATTATCTATAAAATCAAAAGCCAAAAGAAGGCTTGGAGATCTGAGTATTATTCATGGATGGAATTGGAGAGCATTTCCAAACTAGCACTTAAAGAATACAGAGTGTGACTTCCAAACACCAACAACCTCATCCTTAAGAGTTTCTATATCTCTTGCATGTTGGAGCCAGCTCAGGGGGATCCAATTTAGAACCAGGAACGGTTTCGGGTCATGGTTGGGAGGAACGTGGAAATTCCAAGGTCATCCATTTATTATTCATAAGGTCAGAAATAGAGTGTGTTTCATTAATTTTGGGTGTTGAAGGGTGCAGGGTGTTAAAGCCATTTCAAGCTATGTAATTACAGGTAAGAGGTTTCCTCCATTTCATATTTTATCGTTGTTTATAATTATGTTATAGGCTTAGGTTACAGCTATAAATATTTGTATGTTGAAAATCATCCTTCATATACGTAACTAAATTCTTTTAAATGTTTTATTAGTTTAGGATAGAATCTAAGTTAAACTTCTTATAAGGATTGTGTTAAATTAGTTTCAAAGATTCTATAATTTATTAGGGTTTAGACTAGATTTAACATTTAGTCCCGATAAATATTATGATCAAACATTTTTCAAAACATAGTAAACATTATTGACTCCACACGCAGAAACCCTATATCCCAACAACAATATAAATAATCGATTAAAGCATTTTATCAAGATAGGGAAGAGATATTTTTCAAAGCAAGTATTTTCTCCATCCAAGAAAAGCTAGTGTTGGAACTCTGATATTAAAGATAGATTATTAAACTTAGCACTAGAACAAATGTTCACGTAGGATTAAACCTAATTTTACAAATAAAACACTTAGCATAACATTACAGAGAACCCACGAAGGTTTACAATTATAACCAAATAATAACCATCACTTAAATAAACAATTCATACTAATAATAGAACAGAGTAGTGATCCATAGGTCGAAACCCAATGGAGTTTCCCTATCCATGCTACCAACGTGTCCTCATTTTTCAACACAGTCCCTAAAACACTACGCACAAGATTGGTTGGGAGTCATGCTTTACATTTTAAGAAACACACATATTTACCAATTTAAGGAAATAAATAAAGTATCCATTAAATCAACATTTTACAACTCAACGATAAAACAAGAGTAATGAATAAAGGATCGAATCCCTTGGAAATTCAAGTCTACATTTAGCAAACATTTCCAGAACTATAAATTTAACTCCACACACTATGAAGAACGTTGATTATAAGCCTATTTAAAACTCTTAAAAATAATTAAATAACATATACAGTCATCCCGACAAGTGATCCAAGGTATCACCATAAAAAACCAAACCATCGAATCTGTTAAGCATTGGATGAGAGAATGCTTAAGCCATAAATAAAATAGCAATAAGTCAATAACCATTGAATTCCATAAACACTGGTTTTAAGCCTGTGTAAAACGTCCAAAAGAATTAGATTGTACTTAAACCATCCCAGATAAAGAAAACTAGGTTATCATGACGATAAACCCATCATCGAAACCCATAGGGTCATATTTGCCGGCCACCCTATAGAATGAAGGGCTCGCTACAAGAATTATAACTATTTTCAAGCCACATTAAGTATTTAAATAAAGAACAAAGCTAAGGATTCACCCTTATGTTTGCTAAAAATCGAAATACACACCAGACTCACCCAAGTAATAAATACAAACCGTATTACACTTAGTTCCATTGCTGGAAATGGCACTACTAATGTAAAAACCCTCCATTACTCTAGAAATACAGTGCTTCTGGAAAAACGCTTGCCCAAATAAATTTAAATAATAAAACCACATTTGCTAGAGACATTTTTCTTAAATAAGCAGAGCTATAACTTTAAACACGGAGAATTATAGAGATCAAAATATCAAGACACAAATACTAAGCCCACAAATTACAACATAGGTAAATTTGAACTTAAAATCCGACTACTTTGATGTCTGAAATTTGATAGACACTTGTCTATTATTCGACGACAACATTTTTTTTGCCATTGGTGGGAATTCGTAGGTTATTCGACATGAATTCAAACTCCGTCCAATTTTTGACACCATTTTTATTTGAATTAGGCGTCTAAAATTCGACGACGCGACGTCGAATAACCAACAGATAACACTTCAATCCAATGCCTAGAAGCCGCAGTTTCTATTAATCGTTCATCGAATTAGTTGTTGGAAATCCAATGACCTGTACATGGCCTAGGAGTCAAAAATCCGACAGCCTGAGGATATTTAAAAAAAACATCCTTGCATGGGAGATATAATTAGTTGAAGGTACTTTCTGCCATCTCCTTAAAGAGGGAAATTATTCAATGTCGAATACGTAATGTAGAAAAGGGGCATCCTGTATATGCTTCATGATCTGCCTAGGCGCTCATAGATTTCAAGAAAACCACTTACAATAAATATACAAACAATAAATGAATAGAGTACTGATAATAAGAAACAATTAAATTCAACAAGCAAGTTTATGATTAATTGATGACAAATACCTCAATTATTGATAGTTTCATCCATTGATCAAGTTTCTCCGCAATGGCAGGAGGAGGAACTGTATCCTCAGAGGCAATGATCGATTTAGTCTGCAGCTTCTTTAATGGGTCGCGATAGTTCTTCTTGCAACATTTTCGAGTTTTGAACACATG
The DNA here is from genome assembly GCA_001517045.1 of Pseudotsuga menziesii. Classification (NCBI taxonomy): domain Eukaryota; kingdom Viridiplantae; phylum Streptophyta; class Pinopsida; order Pinales; family Pinaceae; genus Pseudotsuga; species Pseudotsuga menziesii. Next base: position 86,554 of record LPNX010935317.1, on the reverse strand, counting down.
ACCAATTAATGCCAAATTGGCTTTACTTATTCTTCTACATGAGTTTTCTGATCGCATTCTGAAACTCGAACACTGAGTCTCCAGCTGGAAATGACAGTTACAAATATATTCAATGCACTGTGATGCCATTAATACGTCTCTGGATTTGGATCTGTAACATCGATCTTTAATTGCCAAAGATTACAAATTTTCTTTTTAACAGACTGATTATCATGCTGCAAGAAGTTGCTTTTTATGCAGTGTTTGGAGGATCAAGTCAGCAGAGTATGCAGGAAATAAAGTACCAAATCTACAATTTTCGAGCCTTCTACAATTTTCTTGGTTTCATCTTTAGCTTCAATTCTTGCCCTTTTTACCGAATGTAAATGTTCATCCACTCTTCATAATTTTTAGCAAATGGGCATGTGAGGATAAATACCACCCAATTTTACATTTCATCCTGTCTCATCCATTCTATTGTATGTAATATATCTAACTCAATGAATTCCAAATTAACGAAAAATGTTAGTAATGCCTTAACAAATATCTGAAGAACCGAGATCCAAGCAGTTACAAGGAAAAAAATCTCATGTACATAGCACCTGGCATACTGACTCATGAAAAAAAGCATTGAAACTTGAAACTTCTTTAGCACTTTCTTAATCTTGATGCATTGCTTAAGTTAATTTCATTCCTTCAACCAAAGCTCTTCATATCAAATAGATAGAGACTTTAACATGGAATGGAATTCCTCTATCATTTCTTGCTTTTAATTGGACTCGTGCCAGAGTATATCAACAATCTATAGCGATTCTTTAATTTGTGAGTTTCGAAGCTGAGAGAAACAAAATAATCTATCTAGATGCATCAAACTGAAAAACAAGAGTCAGTCTTAAAATGGAATCCATACATACGTTTCTACAATTACTAACCACCTTTAAAAGCTATGTTGCATTAGTTTCCATAACAGGGGGATGGGCATCCAGAACTGTTAGATAAGATAAGATAATTGAATTAAAGTCCAACAAATGATCAAAAAAGAAATATAATGGGACTTCTGAGTACACATATTGATATATATTGGAAGCCAAGATAGTATCCCCTAAATAAGATTTACCATCCACAACATTTAAGCTTAAAAAATAAAATGCTACAATAATAATATATAGCATAAATCAGACTTTTAATGCCAAATTTCAGGATTTCCACAAGTAAGATATCACCATCTTTTGCATTGTGATCAAAAGCAAATTCATACCATCCAATAGTGAACACAAGTCTCTGTCCAGACTGCAGGTATGCATACCACTCTATTCTCCATGAAAGCCCATCACAATCCTTGATTGTCACAATGCCTTGTGACCCTGAGAGATATTTTGTCATGAACATTACTGGGAAAGACTACAAAATAAAAACAAATGAATCCATAAGAGATCATATAGTAAATAAGAATGCACTTGAGAAGAGACAAAAAAAAATCCATTTGCAAAAAGGATATTTTTAAAACAAAAAATGATACAAGTTTTAAGAATTCACAACCCCGTAAATTATTTTGAACTAACATAAGATAGAGCCCATTTGATTCTCATGACATATTTGGGTTATTTCCTATGGATCTACATGTTGGTAGCTATGGGATTCTTTTCCTTATCAATTAGCAATTTATGTACTCTCATATGGTGATTATTGATGGTTTCATGACAATAATGCATCCCACTTGCACATCACTTGCTCTACTTGTTTGATTTGGAAATTTCATGATTAATGCTTGGCTGATTGAAATGATTTGGCATGGATGGATTGACTTTGATTCCATTGAAATGCTTGGTTAGCATCATTGGCTCTATTTCTAATTCATAATATGGGTGAAACGATTGTTGTCTTGAGATGAAATTAACATGGTTCCAGATGAAGGCATCTATCAAACACTTAAGACTGCTTTCATTTCTAAAATATGCCATATTAACACTCAGTAACAAGCAGGAAGGTAATAGTGCAATTAGAAGTACAAAGGGTAGGTATTGAAGTGTTATTGTATCCCAACAACCAATGAATGATCAACCTCAAGTTGAACCTATTAATTTCCTCAAATGTGAAGCACATTGATGATATCAGATGCTGCAGTATATGCACCTAGAATTCGATCTAGAGCATTAATAGTATCATTGGCTAAGGGTAAAATCATAATAGAGTTATACAAATCATTAAAAGGGCTGCATATAGGAATAAGATTGCAGCCCTGTGCTGCTGTACATGGTGTGAGGCATGAATAAGAGGAATGCTTCCTGCAAAATGTCATGTTTTCAATGAAAAAATCAAATTGCTGCTACAAGGAAAACCCTGAGCAGTTTTGATGTAGATGCATGTATTGTTATGAGAAGTCCATGGAGGCTGTAATTTATGGAGCATCCACCCTATAGAGGAATACTCTTCACTCTATGCCAGTTTTGGAGAATTTCTATTCCATGTTGATGAGAGAGTTCAACAGAATGGTTTTCCTTCCATGATTATTTGCCATTATCTATGCAATGTTCATACTTGGAGGGAAATTTGAGTCGTGCCTATGCTATTTATGATGGACAATTGTGCATTGATTAGGTTTTGTCCCTTAGAGTGTCCACCTTTGGAGAATCCTTGGCACACTTGCTCAGGTACTTTTTGGGAGAGTATTAATTTTTTGGAATATCTATGCTGCATTTAGAGTATCTTTCCATAAAGGGGATAACATCCTCCTTTTGGAGGGTTGTTTGTGCACTGATAGATGTCTTCTCTGTGATAATTCCACTAGTTAGGGATTTGCTCATCTGGATGTCCACTTTCGAGGGTTAGTTGCACACCTTATGGAGGATAGTTGGGTCTTGGAGGTTGGTCAAACTCTAATCTAGGGTTTGTCCATTTCCTACTTTAAAAGCATCTTCTACTTGGATGTTTTCATTACACATTGATGAGGTCAAAGTGCTAGCCATTGGAAGAGCCTTTGGAGGCCATGCATTAGGGTTTTTGCTTGTCTTCATCCACATTTGATGGAGGCACCCTCTTTATTGGGCCTTGATATATATTGGATATTGTACTTGTGGGTTTACCCACCTTATTCTATGGAGTTTGTTAGGGTTTGTTAGAGTTTTTATGGATCATTTTGGTTTTCTTACTCTATCCTAGGCTAGATCTAGTATTTTAGCCTATTTTTATTCATATATTATTGTAGAATGAGATGGACTACAACCTATATGAGGGTTGGAATTCTCATTCATTTCTCATGTTTGTAATGGGGAATACATCCCATTAGAATGTTGGAATATTTCTTTGTTCTTATGGATGGCTAAGGCCAGTGCTCAATTGAAGGCTTCTCGTATTCTTTTATTTGGTTGATATACGGGTCTTCAAATTGTCAACGAATTTGAGGTAATAAATAATAGACTATATCATTTATGTGGGTTGCTATGAGTTAGAAGTGTAGTTTAGGTGCCCAATTTTTGTTGTAGATTATGTGTTTTCCGATGCCTTCCATGCTGGTCTTCTTCCTTAATGTGCATTTGAAATTTCTTCTCTATAAATTCCCCCTTTTATTGATCTTAAAATCAAACCTATCACTTTCTAATATTTCCTAAGAAATCCTTGTTGAATCCTTGATTGACCCCATTTTCCCATTTGATAAGACACTCGTCTCTAATCCCTTCATCACCTTTATCTTTTCTAAAAAAACAAAAGATTTTGTTTTGCTAAAGTTATTCTTTGATTTCACTGTGTGCTTCCTTGTTATACTATAATAATACTATTTAATTAGGACTCCTCCCTTGAGCTAGTGAAGAGCTAACCTAAATAGCAAGAGAGGGTTAGGTGTGGTAACATTGGCCTCCCTCTTAATTATCCATATGTTATCATTGATTTTAGGGCTTCAATATTAATATGCTAGTTTGTATGGTAACAGTACTTATCCTTTTCTCCAAATAGTTGTTACACAAAATATCAAACTTAATAACTGGAATATAAAGGGGTGAATCTATGAAGATGGGTGTTTATTTTGGGGGGTCTTATGAGAAAATAAATTTGATTTTTTCATGTTTTTCAACTTTGGGAAAACGAAAGTGGTATTCTCATTTAGAATTTCACTTTCAAGTAAAAACAAAACTTTTAGAGAAATATGTTAGCTTTCTATTCATAATTTTTTCAATTTTTTTATTGAGATTTGATATGTCGTTTTGGAAAATGTTTGATAGTGTGTCCTTATAAAATATCCTTATAAAATGAAAGCACTAAAAAATAGACATGTTTGGTTGCGCCACTAAAATCATTGTTAAACTTGTGTTTTGCAAAAAAAAATTATGTTACGACAATATACACACAATATACTATTGCAATGACTATAAATTTGTAACCAACGGATCTATACACTAATTATAATATTTATTTGAATTCGATCAATGGGGAAACCTTGTCGGTTTTCAACATGTATCTGGTTGCACCAATTTTCTCGCAATTGACTATAAACTTTAAAAATATACGAATACCATTTTGAAGTAGACACTCCAATTAAGCGCACCATATTTGTTTCAATTTTTTAGGTGGTGTATTTTTAAAGTTATATATTTTTCATCGCACCGCATGTTGAAAGAGATGAAACGAAACTCGACACATGTTAAGAAACAAAAATAAATAAAAATAGCGGATCTCACCTATACAAAACAAAATATATACCTACGAAAAGTAGATTCAATGACAAAATAATGGTATCAAGTTCGATAGTCGATTTGTAGTGTAAGGCATCCATTTTACCTTCCGAAAATGGAGAAACCTGAAAATTGTGCAGGTTTGAGGTCTCGAAGGTTATTCGGGCGAACAATTATTTGGCCAAACAATTAGTTGGCCGAACAATGTTTTTCCATTACGGAGATGTTATTTACAACGCAAACGAAAAAAAAAATTCGTCGGCCGGAAAATTCGTCTGCCGAATATTTTTTTAGCTCGCATTCTTCTAGTCATCTACCATCAATGGTTGGTTATATATTCATCAAATATAAGCTATCCATGCACGACAGTAAAAAATAATAGTACATTACAATTTATCATATTACTAGCACACCCACGAACAAAACAGGTACTCTTCAAGGAGATACACTAGGCTTAATATATCCCTTGTCTATAGCAACTTGTGTAATTGTATTATTCATTTCGTTAATTCTGGGATACTCATATGATATGGAGCTCATGATACTAGTATTGAAAATGACATTAGATCTATGTTAAAATCTAAATATCGTTTAGGTGGTAATACTGATATCTTATCACAAAATACAACTTCAAATTCCTTTAAAATAGGAAATTGTTCTAATTCCATTTTTTTATTTTTCGGGATCAAATTCTTTAATTTTGATACCATAAAGTTGACACCCTTTCCTAATACACTTTTTACGTTGTAGTGATGAAATTTTTCGTGTAAATAAAGGTCTATAAATTTCATTCATTATATGATACTTATCTTCTTCATCCACACTACTAAAATTTTTATGCAAATAGTCGATAACATCTTTATGAGATTCTAGCCAATCCATACCTTCAAAATGTCATAGGATCCTAGGGGAAGTATATTTAAATTAACTGAGGTATCCAAGTCATTAAAACCTAATAACAAATCTTTAACTATCTCCGTAACTTTCATTTTTACCTTTGTCGCCAGCTATACCAACCATGCATTTTTTGTTTTTCCTTACTAAGTTTACACTTTTCAACTACTTTTGGTGCAATGTAACTTAAACTAGACCCTGAATTGATAAGTATTGAAACATGTATGTTCAAAACTTTACCTTCTACTTCCAACATGGTGGATTGATGGTCCACCTGCCGATATTCCAAAGAAACATTAACTATAGGGATATTCTTGGCTATGTCATTCACAGTACAAGCTTCCTGCAACGTGCTTACAGGTTAATATTCTATCCTCCACTGGTTTTTTCTATACTCTTTACCCCATTGCTATTGGTTGAACCTTGCCTGTTGTATTTTTTATCAGTATGACCTCTTGTTCATTTTCCAAAAGGTGAGGGTTTAAATCCTTTCCTACGTTGATCGATCTTTTATAATTTTTTTATTTTTCCAACTTCTACTCAATTTGAATATTTGTTTAAACAAATGGTAGCACAACTAGGCCTTTCTAATTGCTTCATCCATTGTTGAATAATTTCAAACACAGTCTTTTCCTTATACACTAGGGATAAACCACTGATAAAAATGTATACCTTAGCTTTTTCAACTCTTAGATATGGTACATAGCGTTGTAAATTTACAAACTCAGTTACAAATTCTTCCATGGTTAACAATCTTAGTCTCAAATCATTGAATTATTGAGCTTTCTCATCATAATATCATTCTGACATATACACTTTTTCAATAATTTTTTTAAAAATTTCCAGCTCAACTCTTTACTACATATGCTACTGACACTCTTAGCCTCCTTCCACCATGGAGCAGATTTAACAACCAAGATTCTATCACTTCCTCAAATTCTCCATCAAACATGAAGGGCCTTAAATTTTTTAATTCTCCCTATAACTCTACAAGTATTTCTTTTTTTTTTCATTATTCATTTCATCACCTTTCTTTAAATCCTGGGGGGTTATATAGGAATGCTATTTGTAGTTTGATTTTTTGTAGTGCTCATTTTATTTTCTTGTAAGGAACATAAAACAAATATAATAATTAAATTGATAATGTTACCTTAGTATAAAAAATATTAAAATTCAGAATCAAGTTGCTAATTTTACCTTAGTAATAAAAAATATTTCTATCAAAACTTTCTAACATTCCTAACATTCTCAAGTTCTCAACACTACATCTACAACATACATTAACTAACTTTCATATATTCGCATCTATTAAAACTTCCTAACACTCATTCATATATTTACACCTATTATAGCTACCTAACATTCATTCATATATTTGCACCTATCAAAACATTCTCTCCTAACATTTTCCCATTCCCACATTCACTCCTAACATTGACATTCCCCATATATTCATTCTTAACATTAACATTCCTCTATATTCATTCTTACATTCATATATTTGCACCTATCAAAACTTTCTAACATTCCTAACCTTTCTTAACATTCATTCATATATTTGCACCTAACATTTCCTAACATTCATTTCAAACATTCATATATTTTCACCTATCAAAACTTCCTAACATTCCTAACATTAACATTTCCATATTCATTCCGACTATATTCATTCTTAACATTAGTATGCAGTTATCAAAGCATTCATTCCTAACATTCCCCTATTTCCACATTTACTCCTAACATTGCACATATCAAAACATTCACTTCTAACATTCCCACATTCGCTCATAACATCGCACCTATCAAAACATTCACTCCTAACATTCCCCCATTCCAACATTCACCCCTAACATTGCACCTATCAAAACTTCCTAACATTCCTAATAATAACTTCCTAACATTCCTAACATTAACATTTCCATATTCATTCCCCATATATTCATTCTTAACATTAGATTGCACTTATCAAAGCATTCACTCCTAACATTCCCCTATTTCCACATTCACTCCTAACATTGCACTTATCAAAACATTAACATTCTCCATATATTCATTCTTAACATTAAATTGCATCTATCAAAACATTCACTCCTAACATTCCCCTATTCCCACATTCACTCCTAACATTAACATTCTCTATATATTCATTCTTAACATTAGATTGCACCTAGCAAAACCTCATAACATTTCTATCACTCTCAACTTCTCAACAAGAAACATTAATTTAATAAATTACATACATTCATATATTCGCATCTATCAAAACTTCTTAACATTCCTAACCTTTACATATACATGTATATAATCCCAAAAACAATATATAAGGTCAATGCACATTTATATAATCCAAAAAAACAATCATGAACATGTGAATTCAATGTACATGTATATAATCCAAAAAAAAATCATGTACATGTGAGTTCAATGTACATGTATATAATCCAAAAATTATGTACATGTGAGTTCAAAGTACATGTATATAATCCAAAAATTAAGTTCCTCCATGTCCAAGTCAACTACAACATATATATCTACATAAAAAAACAATGTAAATAATTCTCTAAATAGAAGTCCACCACTATCCCCGACTAGGGTCTTCCCTTGGACTCCTAAAAATCTACAACATGTATAAAAATAGATTATGAATAACATAAATTATTTAAAGAACTTTAAACCAAAATCAAAACATTAAAACATTAAACTAATATATCGAAGAACAATTCAATTATCAACAAAATTACCTCCAATTCTCTATCATCCAACAGAGTCTTCTCTTTGCCTCTAAAAGGTGGAGTAGACCCAAGCTACAACATATATAAAAACAATTTATAAATCTTACAAATTATTTAGACTATTTTAAACAAAATAAAAGAAAATATTAAACTTACAATTCCAACACTATCGTCCAATGGAGTCTTTCCTTTGCCTCGAAAAGATCGAAGAGACCCAAGCTTCAACATATATAAAAACAATTTACAAATGTCAAACATTATTTAAACTATTTAAACATATATATCAAAGAACAATTCAATTATGAAGAAAATTACCTCGGTGCTAATATCCACATCCATCAAAGAATCTATATCTTCACCTCCAATTTCAATATGTTCTCTTCCCTTAAAATTTAAATTTTGTTAATAAATAAATCATAGTAAAAGCAAAAAATATTAAGATTAGCAATTAACTTAAAAAACAAAAAAAACAAAAACATTAGCTCACAATAGATGGAAAATCATCTAAAAAGTTCGAATCTAATGAAACCTGCATAAATAAGTCAAATTAACAACAAGATACATAGTTAAATTTAAAAACAAAAAAAAAATATCTTTCAAACATAAATATAAATGTGTAAATTTTAAATATACCTCTCCAATATGATCTTCTACATTTCCAGCATTTTGACTAGTGGAGACTCTAAAATTATGTTTATTTAACAATCAAGAAAACTGAAAACAATAAACATTTATGTAACGTATTTATTACTATACATCAAAAAATAATTTATCATGCATAGATATAATGTAACCAAAAGTTTAATTCAAAATGAATAAAAAAAATAATAGATTGGAAGTACACAAACCTCTCCTATGCTTGACAAGTCATTAGATATTCTATCCGAAGCTATATCACGACAAAGCTTCACATAGTCCTTTAGATCTTCAATGCCCATACAATCTAACTCATCATCTATTTTGTAAACAAAATTTTATCGAATAGTGGCACGAGCCCTCTCTCTATTCAATCCAACATCAACTCCTACAAAAGCCGAAGTCAAACCTTCAGCAACATTATGCCTTGCAGTTGTCCCAACTTGTGATGTGGGCTCCATCTCTAATTTGTAAGTCACAAGCCTAGGTGGACGAGATATCGGAGGTGGAGGTCAAAGAGTACTGGGATATCTAAGGGCACCTTTTCGATTGTATATCCTCCCCTTTCCAACTCCATAAAAATCAGAATGAATATCAGTATAGTCTGGCTTCATTCCTAGAAAATGCTCAGCGTAAAAAAAGCTAGAAAAATAATTAGGAACCTCATCGTTCCATGGAAACCAACCATAGGCTGCAAGAAACCGGTCATATAAAAAATGTGCAAGTTCAGGGTGCTTTAAATATTGCACTTTCAATAATTTCTGCTTTATGCCCTCTTTGAAGTTGAACATTGAGTTGGCATGTTCTTTAGTCACCATTTCCTTCACAACAGCCCACTTATCTGGACCCATCACTTCTGCCTTTCTTCTTTGCATCAAGGCAACAAAACCATCTGTTGTTGGTCCAAGATCCTCATATACCCCAATGAATTTTTGTAAAGATAGCAAAACCATCTCTATACTTTGTTTTTTGTCTGGAGCGAGATCCAAACTAGAAAGATCATTTTGCAGCTTGTCATAGTGAGCCCTACAACTTTTAAGAGTTGTTTGTTGAATCCCACTTTCCCATGGAATCTCGTTCAGTAAATCTGATGGACAGGTCGTAATGGGTGTACAACCCTCAGTTAGCTGGACATATTGCATCCTTGCTCGACCTTCACCACCCTATGTAGGAGGACCAGCCTCTTGCAAACCTTTCTCTACTTCCACACTTGTCTCTCGTACAGAAGGTCGAGATCCACATTCACTCATAGATGATAAGGGGGAATCATCTCTACCACTATGGCTACGTCAATGATCTGATGAATGTGAACTATACAATAGGCTTGAGTCTCAAGGTGAAGTCGATAATCTTCAATTTTCATTTTGGACACCAACTCCCATAGAATGTGATGACCTCCTATGCTTTTGTCTCAAATGCATCTCTCTTTCCATTGGATATGATATCTACAAGTTTACACAAATATCAATTTCTACATGTTAATTAATCAACTTCAAAGATCTAGCTACTATTAAAATTAAGCTTTCAATGTAATATAAATAGAAAAACAAAGGTGGTATGGAGAAATAACATATATAAAGACAATGAGGCTTCTTCGTGATAAGGAAGATCCCTAAATCCACTAAATACACCGGTATATGATGGTTGCTACGCATGTTGTATAACATTTTGACCCTGGCACATGCCATAAACTTGTTTTGGTTCAGAGGCCAAAAGTTGAAATGTAGAGTAATTTGAAGCCAAACATGCTGATCCATTAAAAAAATTTGCAAGTCAAGAGGTGGAAAATGCAAGGAGATAGTGTGTCAGGCCTAAATATCCAAGCCTGAAGTTCGAGAGCCATAATGCCTCAATCGCTAAGGGCCTAACCTTCTACATGTTAATTAATCAACTTCAAAGACCTAGCAACTATAAAAACTAATATTTCAATAAGGACCTAGATATCACTAATATTATCTAATAGTCCTTTAACTACATGTGCATGAACTATGTTTTGCTAGGTATAAAATATAGTCTAAGGCAAGTGCAAGTACTTACCTACTCTATAGACAAACACTACTGCTAGCTACTAGCTACCTAGTCATTATAGACTTGTTAGTGAGAGAATCACTATGAAATATAGATAGAGCTTCTATTTCTTCAATTGAACTTAAATCGTAGGTGAATCAACTAGCTCATACCTAAATCTCATAGGGAGAAAATATTTCTAGATTATTCCTTGCCTTCTCTTTGTTTCTCATCTTTAAATACTTCCACTTCCCTTCTTCTAGGATCTGGAGTGTTTACAATGAATTATATATCCTAGTGCCTCTAGTTGTATAAAGCAATGAAGAGTAAGGGCAGTGAATCAACTAACCGCTATCAATCAGCTGTTGTGATTTCATGGATTTATTACATCAAATGGCAAGGACATATAGATTTCAACTTGGACTAAGGCGAGCGTCTAGGGACTGACTACATACACCTATGGATTCCCCCCATTAGTCCATCCTATCCCTATCGTTTTACGTTACACTTCTGGTTGTTTTGGTCTCCATCCCCATAAGAAGATAAAGAAATTATTTCTTTAAACTTGCCTTTATCTATCTAACCTTTTCTCTCTATGTTTTGGAAAAGCATGAAATGGCAATGTTACTTAATGCAATGCATCATGGACTAAGATACTCATAAAGTGCCATGGGACTTATACTTCGACTAGTAGTTGTATGGACTAAAGCAAATAGTAGAGGTTAAGAACAAAACTATATAGTTATTACACTACAGCTGAAGTTGTAACTCAGGCAAGTAAAATGAAAAGGTTTTGAAATCCCATCCCCTACCAATGAAAAAACATACATAAATAAATTGTTTACTTAGGGACTTGATCAGCTCTGTCCATTTGGACAGAGCTGAACAAATTTGTCCAAATGGACAGAGCTCATCAACTCTGTCCAAATGGACAAAGCAGATCAACTCTGTCTATTTGTACAGAGCTGATCAGATCTGTCCATTTGGACAGAGCTGCAACCTGTACAGTCTTAAATGTCTAGATGTCTTAAATATGATTTAGAGATGCTACATACTGGTGGAGTTATTTAAGACTACATAACCATGGATTTTTTTGGACAGAGCTCTCTAAATATTCTATAAATTTTCATGTACATAGAAAATAAAAATAAGCTAATTAAAAATTTATTGACTTTTTTTAAACAAAGCTGTCTGAATATTCTATAAAATTTCATGTACATTGGAAATAAGAATAAGCTAATTAAATAATATAGAAACAAACAAAAAACATTAACAGATTTAAAGTTTCATATTGCATTTTGTTTAATTAAAATCATTTAAAATAAGTAGAGTTGTCCAAATGGGCAGAGCTGTTCAACTCTGTCCAAATGGACATAGGTGTTCAATTGTCATATAAATTGTTTTCAACTGTCATATAAATTGTTTACATAGGGACTTGATCAGCTCTGTCCATATGGACAAAGTTGATCAGCTCTATCCATCTGGACAGAGCTGTTCAACTCTATCCATTTGGACAGAGCTCATCAACTATGTCCAAATGAACAGAGCAGATTAGCTATGTCCATTTGTACATAGCTGATCAGATCTGTCCATTTGGACAGAGCTGCAACCTATGTAGTCTTAAATGTCTAAATGTCTTAAATTTCATTTAGAGATGCTACATACTGGTGGATCTATTTAAGCCTACATAACCATGGATTCTTTTGGACAGAGCTCTCTAAATATTCTATAAATTTTCATGTACAAAAAGAATAAAAATAAGCTAATTAAAAAGTTATGAATTTTTTTTAAACAAAGCTGTCTAAATATTCTATAAAATTTCATGTCCATAGAGAATAAGAATAAGCTAATAAAAAAATATAGAAACAAAAAAAAAATTAACACATTTCAAGTTTTATGTTAAATTTTGTTTAATTAAAATCATTTAAAATAAGTAAAACTGTCCAAATTGGCAGAGGTGTTCAACTCTGTCCAAATGGGAAGAGATGTTCAACTCTGTCCTTACTACCATTGTAATTATGTCCTTACTAACATGATATGAAACAAGCACATAACAGTCTAAACAAACACTTAACAAATGTTAGACAAGCTTTACCATACTCATAATAATATAAATGTTAAGATCAAAGGCTTGCCTCACAGCCAAGAGGCAGCACAACAACACCACACCACGAGAAGACCACGTACAGCTCGATGAATAGACCTCCACACCCTCCACGCCGAACAGGCCTCCACGATAAGGGGTGATAGGATGGTGGATGCACACGTCAGATGGCTGGGTGATGCGAACAAGGATGAGGCAGGTGGTGAAAGGTGGCGAAACGAGACGGGTGGGGTGACGGGTGGCAAGACAATGACAAATCGCTGCAGGTGAAACAACGAAAATGAGCCCGCAGCTGACCTTATATGGTAAAAAATTATTCGGTCGAACAATTGTTCAGCCGAATAACAATTCAGCCGAATAATTGTTTAGCCGAATAATTATTGAATTGCCGATAAAAATTACCGGTCGACAATCTGTTCCGTCAAATTCAATGGTTACCATTAAAGTTTATTCGGGCGAATAAAGGATTAGTTATTTGGCCGAAAAACTATAATTATTCGGTCGAATAACTTAATTATTCACCCAAATAAATATAGTTATTCGACTGAATAACTCCCGCTATGTTGGTTGGGCACCAGATTCTCACGGAAGTGTTACCCAACTTCGAGTTTTCACCCAAAGATGTTTCAAAACCTAGTAACCATGCAAATGATATTTCCTCTAATGGAACAAACGTAAACGTTACCCCCTGCAGGTTTTGCAAATGTATCTTTCCTGGCCTTTTACAACAATAACTAGGAAATGGCAGACTCTGTTTTTGTGCATACACCTGAAGGAGACTCTTACATAGTCCCGTATCATGTTGGAAAAGATAAAATCAGAGCACTGACATTACCACATTTTAACAAAGCAGAGATAGTTGTGCTCAAATTTACAAATAAAATAATTGAGCATACATCGACTTAAAGATGACACTAAGGAAAAAACATAACTGCATTTCATTTGTTTGAACAAAGATATACATTTCCATGTAAGCCTGGTATTTGAGACATTCATGACTTCCTATTTTCATAAATTATAATGCTTTTAAGCAATGCTAATTTACACGAGGAATGACAAGAACATACTTACTTTGTTGTCTAAAAGACCACAGGAAAGCCAAACCTTTTCCTTACAAAATATTTTCATAAAATAACAAAGATAAAATGACCACTTTTTAACAACAAACAATAGCATATTAAGAAAATACAAAAACTAACCACTTTGGAAAATCCTAGGGGAATCATGACAGATTTCAAAAGCAGTGTCAGAACTAAACAGTACAGACTTTAGAATCAAAACCTTTATGAAGTGCTTATAAACGATTACAAAGATAAATAACAGAGGAACTACGTAGAGCCTGAATTTAGAGGATCAAGGATAATTCAAGATTCAACAGTATTGAAAAGCTAGGAAGAAGAGTCGCCTAAAGGAAATAAACCAATGCTAACAAAAGAAATATGACCCTAGCAAACACCACTCACAAGCTGAAAAAGGAATAGAAAAACGTATTTCCGCTGACAACCAAGGGACAGAAGATAAGATAATTTTATTAAAGTCCTACAAATGATCACAAAATCAATCTAATGGGATTGTTGAGTACACATGTTGATACATATTGGGAGCACAAATGACATCCTATAAATAAACAAAGATGCAGAAAATAAAATAAATCAAGGTACTAGTTTACTGTATAAATATCAACTTATAATAATTCTTGAATTGTTTTGTTTCATGACACCTTCCTTTCCAGAATTCAATCTCCCAATCCCCCCTATCACAGGCACCATGATTTTTTTTCGTTTCAGTACCATATAATTTATGTCAGTTTCTTCCATATCCTCCCTTCTCTTCATTGGTTGGTGATTCATTAGTTGCATTTTCAACATTTCCTCTCACTGATCAGTTGCTTCTTGGATTTTATCATTTTTTGTAAACAATACTTTCTCTACATAATCCTTTAAGATTTCATCAATACATGATCTAGATTTCCCATCATCAATCTCTGACATAAAGTACTCTTTCTGCGTACCTTTATCATCATAATCCTCACATATCTCTTTCACTGCTCGAGTAAATTCAGTTTCAGCTTTTCCTCGACATTTGGCTAACAAATTATTTTTCAACTCAGAGGTGAATGCATGAATGTCAATAGTAGCATAGAAACCACTGCAAAATAAGCAATACAAAATGAAATCAATAAACCAAAACCTGCATCTACTTGTAAAAGATATACAAAATCCTATATTTTGAAGACCAAGGTGACCACCTTGACATGCCAAAGACCACATATAATCTTATCTGACCAGATTAAAACCAAAGGCATTTATCTAGCAAGTTTGGATAATTTTCTTCTAATGAATGTACTGTTATGTTCACATTGCCCTTTTATCGCATTAACTATTTAAGTAGTCTGGAAGGGTTTCAAGATTCATGCAATTACTCTTAACTCTGTGGATATATCTTTGTTGTAGAGTACCTCCTCTCTAGAAGTCTGATTTCTTCCTTGTTCACTGTAGAGATCGAGTATATGTTTTTAAAAACACTTTGCATACACTGGGATGTAATGGACTGTAAGTAATTTGGTATGTGACTTTGACAAATAGTTGTAGTGTATATTGTTGAATGTACCATTAGTTGTCTAATCCTTATGATGATTGTCCTTAGTTGGTTTAGAAGGAATTTCTTATAGCATATGTAACATTTACCATCCACAACATTTGAGCTTGCAAAATAAAATGCTACAGTAATAATATAAAGCATAAATCAGACTTTTAATGCCAAATTTCTAGTTCTGGATTTTACTAAAAAATAAGGTGAATAAATGCCTCAAAAATTCGATGCACTAACAACAATGGAAAAAGGTGTCCTCCACGACTTCAACTTTCTCCTTGGTATTGCACAAACTGGGCATACATCAATGAACAAATATAAACTGTTGTAGATGTCTTTTAGTAGATAATATTGAGTGGATTTGGTAGATATCACACCTCACACGAGCAAAAGCGGTAGCATAATGAAGATTTAATTCCAGTAAATATCTATAACACAAGAGATAGCTCCATAACACACCCAACAGAAATAGCTACTTCCCACACGCACTGTAACACAAGCTTCTAGTTATGCGACTTCTACAGCAGAAATATCATATTTTTCTTGGCCACACCCTTCAACAAATGTGTGAATCTCTGCTATTGAACACTATATTGTACTGTGGAAGCTAGTTTGAGGTTTCAAAAGATGAATTGGGATTCAACCCCAACAAGAAAGATCTAATGCTTTTGGACTAGCAATCATAATAAATATACTAGCTGTGTCGTGAGCTTGTGAACACCCTGCGCTGTGAATACCTGCATATTTAATCCATTATTATTTTACTATCTATATTTACTATACCAAGCTGGTGTCTATAGACATTGGTTGTATAGACGATTACCAGAGGATGGAGGGTGAGCACATGCATTCATTTCCTTCTCTTCTACTAGCTGCGCCCTTCCTTAAATAGTGAATGCAACCTGTCCTCCCTTTCTCCTTGACTTTGATGCCACGATTTCACAAGAGGAACACTCTTCTCCTCTAGCAAAAGAGCCCTATACTGTGCACTGTAGATTCAACTTACAAACCATAATCCAACAGAGGGACATGGTTCCATCCAGAATAAGACCTTACGATCCAGTGGTTTTTGTACCCATATTAAAGATACACAAAACCTATAAGCTCTTGAAAGATGGAAAAACCTATGAACTCACTTTTGGTGCAGTGCCCCTCTCCCATAATGTTGCAGTCCAATTAGTAAAGAGAACCAAAAACAATCCAGGTATTTATGCCAAAGGTACTGAACCAGGAAGAAGGCAAGTACAACTCAAGGTTTAGACCGTATAATTGTATAGTGAGCATCTAGATGTTGGTTCCTTACCCCGAATTAGATAAAAACTTATAGAACATGCATGTTTCTGTACAGATAAATTTAAGTTTCATGGTCCAAACACAAGAAGAATGGTTGTTTACATCGATTTTTTCCACGATAAAAAGGGTTGGTTTGTACACATAGGGTTGCCCCATGATTCCAGGCAGGAGAGAGACAATCACTACTAATTGATGGTTGCGAATTGATTCCCGGTTTCCAATACTTGAGATACCACCATTTCTACAATGGCACAAAAACTTACCTTGGAAGCGCCATTTCCGCCCACTGCCATATTCAAACAGGCATGCCCACAGATGGAGATTGAGTTTACCGGGAGACAACATATTATTTAATTATGGGGATGTCGAAAATATGACAAAAATCTTGGTCGAAAAACCGACTACCATGAAGGTCGAAAAACTGACGATTCTTCAAGATTTCAAAAACAAATCAGACAAAACAGTACTTTTCATCATTGGAATTCGACAAAAAATTAATTTATGTCGAATGTCGTCGTATTTTGTCGTCATATTTTAGCCTCAAATCTTGTTGTGCAAACTCTTTTACCAACTGACAACATTCAAAACCAAATGCAGAGCATACATAACAAGATATATTTCTCACCATTAAAAGCTTTCCCAAGTTTTCACCAGACCACGTTTTTTTTAAATTAAATCAACACAGAGTACATGAACATAAAACAACATTCAACCATGAAAATCCAAACATAGTTTCTTACTTAAACAGAAAATTCACCACAGTAATGATTAGGTTTACATTCTCAACAATCTCGTGAACCGTCTCATAAAAAACCCTAAAACCCCACGATTGGTCTGGGCATCACTTCAATCCCAAACCTTGGCATTTTTGAATGGGAAACCATTAAAAATACAAACAAAGAATCCCTTTAACCTTTCAAACCACATAACGACCAATCAGATGGCTCAGGGTCCTTGCGCATGGGCTTACCAAATGGTGGATCGACGGTCTGTCCATGACCATAGTCGCAAGCTACTTAGACATTAAACCTACCATGAAAACCATTCAAATGTTAGAACATATCTCAGAAAAATAATGAACCAGTGAATGATTGTAAACCATAGGGAGGAAGAGCACACACCTGAGTAGTTTGGCTAGACCTGCGATTTCCTTGCCCATGCTTTTCCAGCAAAACCCCAACCTAGGAGCTCCCTCCCCTCATAAACTTCATCATGCAAAGAATGGTTTCGAAACCATAAGAATAGTTTATGCCTGCGCTTGCGCCAATGTGGAGGAAGCCACAAAGGTCATCACGTGGCCACTTTAAATGCAGCCACCAAACTCCCACTAAGTTTTATATTTTCCCCTTTCCCTATAGTCCATACCCCTTTTGTTTTCTTTTGGTTAGGTTTTGTACCAAGCACTTAAACCCTTAGTGTTTAGGGGTTAGAAATCTTCTAGGTGCAAGGTCTTGTTCACTCTTTGATACACTTCCGCAACATAGGGTCAACGACATAACACCTGCAAAATCATGGATACATCATGCATTAGTTCATAAGAACTAAGTATTCCCAAACCATATTGAGTCGTTAGGTAAATCCAACCTCTCCTCCCCTTTAGAAGCAGAGGTAAGTTAGCCACGTAATTTTAGTAAATAAGACTAGGTTACATATTTAAAAATATACATTGCAAACCAGTATGAAACAAATAAACGACATAAAGATACAAGAACATCAGTATATAAAAGAACGACAATGAACATCATTGCAATTAGAAAACTAGGTAATAACCTACGAGAAGATAACCATAACAGAACATGAACATAGGTATTGTTTCCTATTTAGTTTTTACAATGTTGAAGATTAGTATAGATGTCCCTCTAATCTTAGTAGTTTCATTGACCTTACAATTTACTTTTTTTACGGTTTTAGAGACATTACAAAATTCTTTCAAAATCAATTCTAATACTTTTCTTATGAAAAGCTATAATATCTTATTTTTTCTATATAGATTTGTTATATGTTGACATTTTTAGTATTATTTATTCTTATTAGTAAATGCTTTTTCCTATTTTGCAATGTATTATTGTTTGCATGAAATATATTTTCCTTAATATTAATATAAATCTAGAGGGGGCCTAATGATTAAAAGCATGTACAACATGAGTGGGCGTAATGATTAAGAGCATGTGTTTCTTTTATGAGGTCACAAATATGATACTACATTAATTTCTCATAAATACTTTCATAATTATTATAATTTAATTTTAAAATACTTAGATAGTATACCTACCTTATTATATTATATTAATTTTTAAATTAATATATTATATTAAAGTGATGTTATATTCTTTTGTTAATACAACATGTTTAAACATTTTCACAATGTTTTGAACATTAAATAGAAAAAAAAGAAAATGATATCCTTCGTATTTACAAAGTAGTGGGCGAGAAGCTTTATTGATTGCATAACACAAATAAAGTTTGGAAAAGGATCGTTCAAATATCATCTTTTAAATGTGGTAAAAGCCAAACCTTTAGGAATCCAGAATGTGACAAGGAATCTAATCTGTGGCCAAAGTTGAAGTTGACATATATATACGCCAAATTTATCATGTACAAGGAATCTAATCTCTGGCAAAAAGTTGCAGTTTATATATATATACACTAAATTTATCAGGTAGTTTCAACTTGGACATGGGTTAATTTGAGGTTGCATAATTTGGGGAGCAATATTCAGTTTGGTTAGGCCATTTAATGCAATTGCAAAAGGTTAAGTTTAAATGCCTTTCAATTTCAAGCCACTTAAAATTCAAGGGACATCAAACTTACTGCCAAAACATTAAATAGTATGCACCAAGACATTAAATAGCATGCATCAGACTAAATATTACTCCCCATAATTAGAGTGTCGACATATCACTTTGTTAGAAGCAATGTTACCTGTCTTTACCCTGCAGTCAAATCAGTGGGAATTTGAGCTGTGAAGCACACTGCTGCGGGGAAAAAGAAACGCATGCCCTTACTGGGTCCCCCGATTTGATTAAAGTTGGAGCCTGTATCCACATTTAGGCACGGCACACTCAATAGTACCTATCTGTTTAATTGTCCGCTCAAGCTTGATACCGTCGAACAGTTAAAGTGGAAAGTTGATATGGACAATATGTTGCTGCTAACCAGCCTGTATAAAACTTTCTCCTTTTCGTTTTATTGGCATAAACAAATTATTAATATTAATGCGTTTCTCCTACTTCCTCTGCAAGTTCAATATATATCCCCTCCCTCGCTCCGTCTATCCGTTCGGATCGGAGTTTTGAGTGAATGAGTTCTCTGCATTCATATTGGTATTCCTGTTCTGATCTGCATTGCATTCACAGTACAGTCAAGCGGCTGATGTGAAGCAACTTAAGTGTTTCATGATGAAGTCTCATGCCAAGATGACCAAGATTGTGCCCTCTGACGTTGTGAAGATGGTGCGGCATGCGGTGGCGAAGGCAGCAATAGCAGATCATCTCAAAGCCCACGTCGCCAAGGCGAAGGGTTTTGTGTTTGAGGTGCTGGAGAAGAAGACGCGCGCCTATGGAGGCATCACTGTACTAAATTACTACAAGTCTCTCCTTCACTTGCCACATTCTCTCACCAAAATCAAGAAGCCCTACACCGTTTCATCTTCTGCTGATCATTCAGACACTTCTTCAGATGACCGGCAGCTTATAATTCCTAATTATGATGCATGTTGCAGCGCCTGTGATGATCCCGTAAATCCTGCAGTAGAGAGTTTCATATTGAAGAGAATTAATGAAGAAGCGCCCAATCTCGATCAAGAGATTGATCGATTGGCCGATCATTTCATCGCTACTTTTCATGAAAACTTCCGGCTGGAGAAACAGCGCTCCTTTCGCCAATATGAGGAGATGCTTGCCAGGAGCACTTAGTTTTTAGGTATGATCTTGAAGCGTTCTTAGATCTGTTAACTGACTGGAGTTGCAGCCATAATTTATCATATATAAGTATGCCTTCCAACCTTCATTGTGGCATGTTGTCCTCCAGTCCTACGGCACAGGTTGCACCGATTTTTTTCAGAGGAGGCAAACTGGTTTTACACAACGCATTTGCTTTTATGGTTCGTGAGAGATTCAATTAACTAACCTTGTAGGCTGTAGCTCTATTACTTGTAATTTTGAGGTAGATATTCAATAAACGATCCTTCTTGTTGAGGTTTTGCAGTAACTGAAGAAATCTGACGTCCTTGTGTGCCTCTTATTGAAATATAACTTTGAATGTTGTATGCACATGATCGTAGAATACAATAATATACTAAATTATGTACTAAGAACTTCGCGATTTGTATTTTTCATTAATTATGCAACTTTTAACATGTGCGCTACGTACTGCATCATCTTTCCTTTACCTCAGCAACTTTATTACAGTTGGCACTGCTCTATATTTACGTTGAATGCCGTTCTATTGTGAAAAAGATATAGCAGACGACGATTCATGTGATCTCCGTAGTTCGAATTCTGACTTATGGATGTCCAGCTCCTTTGTATCTAATTGTGAACAAGTAATCCATACAGTACTGTTCTCAGTTCTTTTCACGAGATTCTGGCTCTCATGTTTTCTTTGGGTTTCCATTTTTGGATAGATAGATAGTTCTCGATAAAACAGCTCGCGCGTTAGCCATGATAAAACAGAGAGACCCTAGGATCCTCCCATTGTGTGTTTTAATTAAAAGTGGGAGAAGGTTACGCACCTGCAGACAGCCACTGTTAGCTCCCTGCGCATAGCTTTTCTCCGGCCATCGTTTAATTCTTGGCGTAGAACCCATGGATTCTTCATGCCCCGGTCGTGCAGAACCCATGTATCTGGCGAAACTGCTGCTGGGCAGAACCCATGTATCTGGGGAAACGGGTGCTGGGCAATTAACTTGAGTTAGTGGGCAGCATAGCATTTTTCATTTCCCTTTTAACTTTTGGGAAAGTCTTGCTCCTCAAAATACGTGCGACTCACTTTTACTGGTCAGACTTATTTAGCTTCGACGGGCTTTTTAATGCCACATAGTGCCACAAGATTTAGGTTGCACCAACTTTTACCAACTTTCACTTGTACAGAACAAGTTTATATCTCTTAGTTTAAAAGAATTATGTTATGAAAAACACTTTATTGCAACGCATTCACAATATTCTATAACCAAATATTAAATAAGATTTGTGTGGAACACTTATGTTAAAAACTAATATCCTATGACCACATAATAAAACTTACAGCAATAAATACAAATTTGGAAATTACAAGGATGTTTTAACTTTTACAGAGCTTAAGCTCTCAACACTTTACTCTTCACATATTTTTTCTTCTTCTTCTCCACACTTCTATTCTCTGTATATCTCTGTCTCTTTGTCTCTTCTGCTTGTGCTCTATGTAATAACTATCTACCTAAAAACTTAGCGAACTCTTCATCATGTCAGAGTGTTTGACATAAATTGACCTGCTACAGACTCCGACAGAGTTGGCTCATGTGCTATTCGGATCAGTGAGTAATTAATATTTCCAACACTCCCCCGTTCATTGAGCAGAACGTGTCATTTCTAAATAACTTTGGAGATACTGGAATGTATCCCTTGTCAATGGTTTTGTAAAGATGTTTGCAAGCTGATGTTCAGACCTGCAAAATTCTAAACAAATTTCTTTGTTGTTCACCAATTCTCTTATGAAATGATACCTTGTGTCAATGCGTTTGGTTTTCTTGTGAAACACATGATTTTTTGACAAGGCAATGGCTGAATTGTTGTCGCAGAAAATGGTTGTTGGTTCTTGTTGGTTCTGCGACATGTCTTTTAACATTCTTCACATCCAAACGACTTGACCTACAGCGCCTGTAGCTACAACATACTCTGCTTTTGCCAAAGATAGAATAACTATGGGTTGTTTCTTTGAAGCCCATGACAAAACACCTATACCAAAATGAAATGTGTACCCAAATGTGCTTTTCATGTCATCTATGTTGCCTCAATTATCATTGTCAGTGTATCCAATAAGTTTAAATTTTTCTGAGGTTGAATACATTATGTCGAGGTCTTTTAAACCACTTACATACGTCAAAATTCTTTTACCTACTTGCCAATGAGAGTCTTTTGGTGACTCCATGAATCTTGATATCAGACTTACTCCATACATGATGTCTGGTCTCGTCGTTGTTAAATACATAAGGTTGCCACAAGCTTTCTAAACAACGTAGGATCTACAGTTAATCCTTCATCATCTTTGCTCAATTTTAAACCTGTTATTACTCATGTTGGGACTGACTTGCAATTGTACATATTGAATCTTTTTAAAACTGTACTTGCATACTTGGACTGCGATATAAAAATACCACTTTCAGACTGTTGGACTTTAATGCCCAGAAAAACTTCATGAGCCCTAAATCAGTCGTTTCAAATTCACTTTCCATGGTTGTTCTAAATTATTTTATGCCAAAATCACTAGTAAATACTAAATCATCTACATACAGGCAGGCAATTAACATGTTACCTTGCCCATTCACTTTGGTGTACAGTGTCAACTCACTTTCACTTCTGTGAAATCCATTCTCGATGAGATAGGAATCAATGTGACTGTACCGAGCTTTCAGAGCTTGCTTCAAACCATAGAGTGACTTTTTTCATCCTGTACACTTTGTTCTCTTGTCCTGGAACTTAATATCCTTGTGGTTGTTCCACATATACTTCTTCATCCAAATACCCTTTCAAAAATTTGGATTTAAAATCTATTTGATAAACATGCCATTTGTTTTGTGCAGCGATGGCCAAAATTGTTTTGATTGTAGCCATGCATGAAACTGGTGCAAAGGTTTCATTGAAATCTATGTCGGGCTGCTGTGTGAATCCTCTTTCTACCATTCTTGCCTTGTGCTTCTGCACATTCCCATCAACATCTTGTTTGGTTTTGTAAATCCATTGATGCTTATTACATCCTTATCTTTTGGTACATCTACAAGCACCCATGTCTGGTTTTTCTTAATGCATTATATTTCTTCATCCATGTCTTATGCCCATACTTCTTTTTCGACAACTTCCTCTAATCTTAGTGGATCATCTATTTGAGAAAATAATGCAAAGAGAGAGAATAAATTTGGTGTACCATCTTCATATATCTCACGTAGACTTCTTGTCTTTACTGGATCTGTTGATGTCGAACTACTTGATGAATTCTTCTATCCTCTCGGTGTGCTTGACGATGTAGCTTGAGTTGCAACTTGTGCTGACGTTCCTTGTGTTGAACCATATCACGGTGTGATGGGAGTCGACGGTGTTGCGACCGGTTGACTTGTATGTGGTGTTTGAACCACTTCCTTCGTCATGTCATCATGCTTGACATTCAACACAATTTTGACATTCTTCTCGACAGTTCCATCCCATGATTCATTCTCGATGAATTGAAAGTCGTGACCGATGATTACTTTCCTTGCGATAGGGTCATACAACTTTTATACTTTTGTATCTTCAGAATAGCCAACAAAAATACATTTGTGTCCCTTGTCTAATTTCTTTCTCAGCTCATTTGGAACATGAGCATATGCAACACAACCAAAAAATTTTAAATGAGAAACACTATGATTCATACTTTTTCATGCTTCTTGAGGAACTTTGTTCTTCACACTCTTTGTTGGACACCGGTTCATAATGTATATAGCAGTTGCGACTGCGTCAGCCCAATATTCATTTGGCAAATGCTTGGCTGCCAACATGTTGCACGCCATCTCCATAATGGTTCTATTCTTTCTCTTAGCAACGCTGTTCTGTTGAGGTGTATACTACGCAGTGAATTGCTTATGTATGCCATGGATTTTTCAAAAACTTAGAAATTCATTTGAAACATATTCACCGCCTCTCTCCATCCTTAGGATTTTGATGTGGTGTCCACTCTGGTTCTCGACGAGTGGTTTGAATTGCTGAAAACAACTAAATGCATCATATTTATGTTTCAAAAAATATACCCATGTTTTTCTTGAGTAGTCATCAATAAAAGTAAGAAAATAATTACAGCCACCAATGGATGATGTATGCATTGTACCACAAATATTAGAGTGCACGATCTTAAGTGGTGTGTCTGCTCTGTCTGACTTTTTGACTCGGAAAATCTCTCTATGCTGCTTGCCAAAAATGCAGCCTCCACAAATTATGTCTAGTTTGTCAATCAGTGGAAATCCTTTTACACTGTTCTTTGTGTGCAGTAGCTTCAACCCACCAAAATTCATATGCCGAAATATGAAATGCCACAACCAAGAATCATCCTAGACTTCTATTTGAAATGCATCTTGAAAGTCAACGTTGCCATTTTCTTTCTTGTCGCGGTGTACGACTTATTCTTTATTTTCTTCCTTGAATGCAGCTCTTGTATTGTATGGAACCATCCTCAATGGAAACAAGCGATTTCTTGTCATTGGAACTTTTTCTATCAGCCGGTTGCTTGGAAGTATGTCTTTAATCACATAATGATTGTCTTCCACATAGACTCTATAACCCTTTTGTATCAGCTGTCCAATACTCAGCAAATTGTGTTTCATACCTTCGACATGATAAACATCGGGCATATACTTATGGCCCCCCTATTTGGTTAGAATACCAACAATACCTTTTCCCAAAATAATGACTTGAAAATTATTTCCAAGTGTAACATCACTTTGAACTGAATTATCTAGACTAGAAAACAAATTTGAATTTCCAATCATATGATTGTTGCAGCCTGAATCTAAATACCATATGTCGCATGTAATTTCTTGGATGGTATCACATTCAATTGGGGATGTGCATGCCATCAATATTGTACTCGAAGAAGTGCTCGTGTTCGTTGACTGGTTCCAGTTTTGCTTTGCTTGATCATACTGCTTCTGCCTACATTCATATGCATAATGACCAAATTTCTTACAATAATGACATTGAATTTTTTATTTATCAAACCTGTGACCACTTGGATGACTTGGATTCTGATTATGTCCTCTACCAGCGACATCTACAGGACTATTGTTGCATCCTCCTCTTGAGAGGTTTCTTCCTTTTCCTCTAGAATGGTTTCTCCCCCTTCCTCTACCACGGTTTATGGACGACTCTGCTGCAAATGCACCTTCTAATGATGTGTTTGTTCTGATGATTCTGTGTTTATTCTGTTGATTCTATGTTTATGATTGATAAGTGAGTCTTGCAAATCATCAATGGTAAACACCGTCATATCTTTGTTTTCTTCTAAGGTCACAAACAAGGATTCAAATCTTAGGGGAAGACTTCTGAGAATTTTTTCAACTACTCTTTGGTATTCTATCTTTTCTCCATAATATTTCAGTTGATTTATCAAACCAACAACTGTGGTGTAGAATGAGTCCACTGACTCTGATTCTTTCATGGACAGAGATTCAAAATATCTTCTCAAAATCTATAGCTTTGAATTTCTTACCTTGTCCAAACCTTGATAGGCGATTTCCAATGTGTCCCATGCTTTCTTTGTCGTATTTGCTGCTGCTACTCTTGGGACTATGCTTTCATGCATGGCTTGGCGTATGTATAATAGAGCTTTTCCATCTTTCTTCCTCTGTTTCCTCAGGACATCTTTCTCATCTTGCGTGATATTGTTATATGTTGTCTCATCTGGTGGTTATATATAACCATTCTAAACAATATCCCAAACATATTTACCTCTGAACAAAGCCTTCATTGTTAGAGACAAATACTCATAATTCTTTCCTGTAAAAATTGGAGTTTGCAAACTCAACATATTTGAACCATAAGTAGAAGCGATTTTTAATTTTTAACTTTTCTTAGAAAATTACTTTTTTCCTTTTAAGACAAGATTTCTTTCCTACACCCGCTCTGATACTAGATCTCGGGAAATGGTGGGTGCGACAATTATCTGTTAAATGTTCATATGCTAAGCTAGATCATTAGTATTTCATTTTGAATTCATAACAAAAGCATATAAACAAGATCACTGAAAGATAGACAAGCACAACCATACAAAAGGAACACAAAGATTTATCCCGGGAAAACCATAAAGGGAAAAACCCAGCAAAATCTTCCTCAATATAGATGCCCCAAAAAGATAAAAGGTAAAACCAATAAGGAGATCAAATCCTGATCCTCCTCCTTCTCCAGCTACTCTTCTCTTCTCCACTAATGCGCTACACAAGTGAGAGTGTGTGCTCAAATGAGGAGCACTACACCTCTATTTATATTCATTCGTTCACTTAAGTTAACTCATCTGTCATGTAGGCTTGAGTTAATCATGTAGGATCGAGTTACACATGTAGGCTCAAGTAACCACACTGGGGTGCTAATGACCCACCTTTACAATTAGAGGGGACAACCTCATGACTCTTATTAGTTCTTCCAATTAGAAGCATCGGGGTACAAGATAATATAAGTGATTCTCCCGGTAGGACCATCGGAGACCACAAAATATACATATAGAATATTCTTCGAAGTTACAATATTTCAACACTCCCCCTTAACAAGAAGGGTATTCTACAACAACATCAACAACAACAATAGTAGGAGAGAGATAGAGGACATCATCAACATCATCAGGGTAATACATCTATAAATCATTGGAAGCTTTTCAACATTATGTAGTCTTCATCTTCAATATTCAGTCTTCATCATCATTAATACTTTGACTGCTTCGATCAACAACATCTTCAGCACTTTGACCTTTCTATCAGCAACATCATCTTTAGCACTTTGACCTTTCGATCAGCAACATCATCTTCAGTGCTTTGACCTTTCGATCAGCAACATCATCTTCAGTGCTTTGACCTTTCTTCAGCACTTTGACCTTTCAATCAGCAACATCATCTTCAGCACTTTGACCTTTTGATCAACAACATCATCTTCAGCACTTTGACCTTTCGATCAGCAACATCATCTTCAGCACTTTGGCCTTTCGATCAGAAACATCATCTTCAGCGCTTTGGCCTTTCGATCAGCAACAACATCATCATCATACTCTGATCTTTTGATCAGAAACATCATCATGAAAATATCATCAACACCAAAACATCATTATCATCAAAAAATCAACATGATCAAAACATCGACATCATCATCATCAAAACATCAACATCATCATCATCAAAACATCAACATGATCCTTCCTTTCGGAATTATGGGATCAACATGTATGTGGTACTTAAATGATCCTTCCTGTTAGAATTACGGGATTTAGGTCTTTACGGAGTTACTAACAATCCTTCCTTTCAGAATTACGGGATCAACACATCAATGGAGCTCAGATGATCCTTCGTTTTAGAATTACGGGATCAAGTCTTTACGGAGCTACTAACGATCCTTCCTTTTGGAATTACGGGATTTAGGTCTTTACGGAGTTGCTAACGATCCTTCCTTTCGGAATTATGGGATCAACACATTTGTGGAACTCAGACAATTCTTCCTATTGGAATTATGGGATCAACACATCTATGGAACTTAGACAATCCTTTTTGTTGGGATTATGGGATCAAGTCTTTATGGAGCTACCAACGATCCTTCCTTTCAGAATTACAGGATTTAGGTCTTTACGGAGTTACTAACGATCCTTCCTTTCGGAATTACAGGATTTAGGTCTTTACGGAGTTACTAATGATCCTTCCTTTCAGAATTATGGGATCAACACATTTGTGGAACTCAGATAATCCTTCCTATTAGAATTACGGGATCAACACATCTGTGGAACTCAGACAATCCTTCCTATTGGAATTACGGGATCAATTCAATGATCCTTCCTTTCAGAATTACGGGATTTAGGTCTTTACGTAGTTACCAATGATCCTTCCTTTCGGAATTACGGGACCAACACATATGTGGAACTCAAACAATCCTTCCTCTAGGAATTATGGGATCAACACACATTCTCGAGTACCGAAGTCACCGGATCCATTTTGAATCGAAGTTCAAGGATGATACAATCCTACCACATTCACGGGGACCAAGATCTCTGAATACATTTTGAACGGAGGTTCAGGGATGATGCAATCCTACCACTTTCATGGGGGCCGAGACCTCTGGATACATTTTGAACCAAGGTTCAGGGATGATGCAATCCACCACTTTCACGAGGGCCGAGACCTCCAGATACATTTTGAACCGAAGTTCAGGGACGATGCAATCCTACCACATTCACGGGGGTCGAGACCTCCGGATACATTTTGAACTGAAGTTCAAGGATGATGCAATCCCACCACATTCACGAAGACCGAAGTCACTGGATCTATTTTGGACAGATGTTCCAGGATGATACAATCCCTCTTCATTCTCGAGGACCGAGGTCACTGGATCACTTTTGGATAGATGTCCTGGGATGATACAATCCCTCTTCATTCTCGAGGACCGAGGTCACTGGATCACTTTTGGACAGATGTCCCGGGATGATACAATCCCTCTTCATTCTCGAGGACCGAGGTCACCGGATCACTTTAGGGCAGATTCCCAGGGATGATACAATCCCACTGCAACATCACTACTCCCCCTTTCGAGGAAGGTTCTTCCGAACCTCACCAAGCTTGTCTCGAAAGTGTTTGGACTTTACTCGAGACAGAGGCTTCATTAGCACATCAGCAACCAAACCATCATCATCTACATCTTCAGTATGTCAATACTTAACTATCACCATCTGTATCTCCAGTATGTGAATACTGAAAGCATCATCATCTATATCTTCAGTATAGAAATACTGAAAGCATCATCATCTCTATATTCAGTATAGAAATACGGAATCACCATCATCTACATCTACAGTATGTAAATACTGAAACATCATCTATATCTTCGATATGGGAATACTTAAACATCATCATCTGCATCTTATCTTGTATGTAGAAATACCAGATTTCTATTTGTTACGACGGAACAGAGGGTTCTCTGTCATCACAACTCTGGTTATCACATAGAATCATTGTAGTATCCATCTTCAGTTCAAAGAGACCTGATATCAGCTTCTGAAGCCATATGGCTTCACAACTTAGCAGAGCAATCTGCTATGTATCTTACTTCAGCCATGCTACGAGAAACATTGGACTGTTTCCTGCTAAACCATGAACTCATAGCAGACCCCAAAAGAATCTACCTAATGTGCTTTTCCTATTTGAGATACTTCCAGCCCAATCTGCATCTATGTAGCCATACAATCTATACTCATGGCTATCATAATATAAACCAAAGTCTATAGTCCCTTTCAGATATCTCATCACATGTTTTGCAGTTACTAGGTGAACCCGTATTGGTTCAACAAGATATTGACTTAAGGTGTTCACAACAAAACAAATGTATGGTCTGGTATTTGTTAAGTACATCAATGACCCAATGATCTGTCTGTAATGAGTCATATCCACTAACTCTGATGAGTCATCAGCTAACAGCTTCAGGTTGGATTCCATGGGTGTGGCCATGACTTTGCATTCCAACATATTGAATCTCTTCAATATCTCTACCGCATACTTTCCCTGGTTGAGAAATATTTCTTCTGAACTTTGCCATACTTCCAAACCTAGGAAATAATGCATTAACCTAAGGTATTTCATCTCAAATTCTTCTGCTAGTTTCTTCTTGCTTTCCATGACTTGTTTCTCATTTCCTGTCAAGGATAAGTCATCCACATATAATAACAGGATGACAAGTTCATCTTCTACAACCTTGAGATAAAGGTTAGGATCAGCTTTACTCTTGGTAAATCCCATGCTTGACAAGAAACTATCTATTCTTCCATACCAAGCTCTGGGAGCTTGCTTCAGGCCATAGAGGGCCTTCTTCAACTTGCATACGTGATTCCATCTGGCTTCAACTTCAAATCCTCATGACTATTCGATGTAAAACTCTTTCTCAAGCATACCATTAAGGAAGGCTTGTCTTTACTTCACCATGGAAGAAACTACCATGATAGTTCTGAAGGAAGTGCACCTTGCTTCTTGGAGTAAGTGTCTCTTCAGAATTAATTCCCTCTTTTCGAAAGAAACCTCTGGCCACAAATCTTGCTTTATACTTCTCGATACTTCCATCAGCTGCATGCTCTATTTTGTATATCCATTTGGAGGATACAATACTCTTTTCTTCTGGTTTGGTAACTTTATCTCATACATCATTCTAGTATTCTTTCATCATAACATCTTCCATGAGTTTGTCTTGTCAGATCATCAACATATCCTAGTCTTCTGCATTCAACTTTGAAGGTTGGAACCCACTTTACTCTTGGTAAAGTCTCGATCCATCAAGAAGCTGTCCATCATGTCGTACCATGTCGAACTCAGATATCTTCTGTAGTCACTCCCCCTAAAGTGGAGTATTATCTTCCTTCTTCATTCTGTATAGGTGGTTCTATGCTTGATATATACTGGTCAATAGAGTATGTCATGTCATAGTCTATTCTTTCTGAGGAAAATCACGAAACTTTCTTTGTACACTTGTTCTTGTAGATCCATATGGAGGATACTATGTACTTCCCTTTATGTCTTGAAATCATATTGTATACATCATTCCCCATGATCAACTGTTATTCTTTGATAATAGTTTCTTTCATAGCATTCTTTTCTTCATCTTGAGTTATTTGTCATACCCATGGTGGTCTTTATCCTTTGAGGTGGATCTACAGCTCTCTGAAGCTCTTTCTTTCGTCATGGTGTCTCTGACCCTGGGAGCTTCAGATTCATGTTTATTGAATTGTCATCACTTGTTCTTCGGAACAAGTCTCATTCTTCTTTTCTTGTAGGAGGTTGTACAAGACCTTTCCTACAATTCAAATGCACCAGTTGCATGGTTAGAACTATTTCATAAAACATATGTATAATGACAAATTCTTATGCATCATGCAACTATTTAGATAATACAACATTCATCCATATCTCACAGAAACTTTCTAGATGCCTTCCACCTCTACCATGACATCATTGAGATTGTGCACTAATCCAATATGTCAGCAAAGAGGTTTAATAAGTAGCACTGGAGAGTTGTATAGCGCCATGAGATACGTACCCATCACATGCATATTAGTAGTATTAATGTAAACAATCTATCATGCATACCACATCAACTGAATACAATCAAATGTATAACAAAACAATATCATGAAATGGCAATTGAATACTTATCTTTTATTTGTTTCGTGGGTAGACTCCATCTTGATCATTCTGCTTTATCATCTTCTTCATTCATGAAATCATCATTTCTTATCCAAATGATAAGATGAATAAGAGGTTCTTCAAGAATTGAGTTTTTCATATTCCTCATCACTTGAGGGATATTCTTTGAATGGTGAGAGCTTGATCTTCAATTGCTCCCATATTCTTCTTCTCTTCTTATTAGTCGAGCTGAAAGTAATCACTTACTTCTGGTATACATTCTTCACATGAATGAATCCCATGATCCTGGGAGGCCATTCAAGGTGGCTATCACCACTTCTGCATACTTCTTCTTCTACCGCTTCAAGTTGTTCTGCATTCTGGATCTTCACATTCTTCAACTGTTTTCTCAAATCCATCTTCTGAATTATGTTCTTATCTTCAAATAGCTTGATCAAGGAATCAAACATATTCAGTGTATTTAGGGAAGACACTTGTGGTACAAGTTGATCCGTGATTTAATCAACAATGATCTTCTTGGCATTGATCGAGTTCTTCTTGTGAAAGGCTTTGAGGCTCATCTCCCTCTAGAACTGGAACCTCTCTACTCATGTAGGTGTCCAATTAATTTTCTTCAGAGAGATCAAATACTTCCATGCTTGGAAGTTTTCAAATTTACCAATATTATCATCAAGCTGATGTGATATATCACTTTGAAATGAGAACCTCAAATTCAAATAGCAAAAGATTAGATCTTACTGATTTGAGGTGTCCGTTTTGCTTCCGGAGCTAGCTGATCTAGGGTTTGTCAGAAAAACCCTAATTTTAAAAACTTGGAATCTTTCATATTTGATTGGATAGAAATATATATATATTTAAATGGATCTGTCCATTGTACTCCTTTTCTGAAAACAGTGGAGGGAAGCTCCTGGAACAAGAAGCCCTAGTTTTCCAATTTCTTTTGCAGAAATGTCTGTTACTGTTTCTATGATATCTCTAAAATTAATGCTCCTCTATGTCTAAAAATTTTCACTGAGGTAACCTCACATATTCGTGATCCAACACTATAGGTTTCATCAGAATTGGTTTCACCAATTGGGATTTATGATCATTTTCCCAAGGTGACCTGTTACAAGACTGTTCAGAACAGTGAAGTTGTACGACATGCCACGTGTCACTGGTTCATCTTCAGGTTCTAAAATTTGGACCACAAAAAGTAAAGTTCGTGCTATTTCTAGAACATCTTCCAGAATTCCATTTTTTCCTCTGTATCCCATGCTACAACATTTCTCCCCAGGTGTCTTGTTTAGGAATGAATTCTGGGAGACGCTGGAACCCTAACTTGGAGGGATCATATCTTCCAGAATATAGTGAATCTGAGATGAATTTTGGACACAGTGTAAATCAGGATTGTATCTTCAGTCTCTGAAAATTTAAACTCCTGAGCCTTTTCCAATCTCATTATATAGCGAATGTACCAAAACTTAGCAGTTTTAGTATTTAGGGTTTTTCCAGATCGGGGTCAAACTAGGGTTTGACTTTCCTGGAGTTTCACCCAACCAAATTTCTTGATCTAGGTCTATAAACTTAGATTTTGATGAGGAGAGAAATCCTATGCTGGGATCACTCAAAAATTCTTCTTCTGCAGGAAGCCCTAATTTCCCTCACCGAAAACTGAAAATGCTCGAAATCGAATTCCGCTTCGATAGAAAGATGCGCCCTTCAATGGAGAGTCAGCCTAGCCTTATTTTGATGATCGATTGTGGAGAGAGAACCAAAAATTAAGAAGCCCTAGATTCTGTAGCTGTACAATGCCTTCTTTCAGGGTGCCTTTGATACCATGTTAAATTTTCATATGCTAAGCTAGATCATTAGTATTTCATTTCGAATTCATAACAAAAGCATATAAATAGGATCACTAAAAGATAAACAAGCACAACCATACAAAAGGAACACAAAGATTTATCTTGGGAAAACCCTAAAGGAAAAAACCCAGCAAAATCTTCCTCAATATAGATGCCCCAAAAAGATAAAAGGTAAAACCAACAAGGAGATCAAAGCCTGATCCTCCTCCTTCTCCAGCTACTCTTCTCTTCTCCACTAATGCGCTACACAAGTGAGAGTGTGTGCTCAAATGACGAGCATTACACCTCTATTTATATTCATCCATTCAATTAAGTTAACTCATCTGTCCTGCAGGATCGAGTTAATCATGTAGGCTCGAGTTACACATGTAGGCTCAAGTAACCACACTGGGGTGCTAATGACTCACCTTTACAATTAGAGGGGACAACCTCATGATGCTTATTAGTTCTTCTGATTAGAAGCATCGGGGTACAAGATAATACAAGTGGTTCTCCCGATAGGACCATTGGGGACCAGAAAAGATACATATATAATATTCTTCGAAGTTACAATATTTCAACATTAACTTGAGTTACCGCGTAGCACAACCTTTTTCTTTTCCCCTTTTAACTTTTGTGGAAAGTCTTGCGACTCAAAATACTTGCGACGCAATTACTGCAACTGAATTTTCACCCGACTCACTTTTATCTAGTCAAAATTACTTGGCTTCGACTGGATTTTACTGCGACAGGTTTTAGGTTGTGACCGACTCTCGTGACCAACTTTCACTTCGAAAGAACAACTTTATATTTCCTAATATAAAAGACTTATCTTATGAAAAACACTTTTCATCAGCGGTTACTTGGGATAAACTGTGACACAACTATTGCAACGCACTCACAATATTATATAACCAAATATTAAATAAGATTTGTGTCGAAACCTTCTGTGCATAAAAATTAAAACTTTTACATGGTGAAATAAATTTGGATTCTTTGTGTGTTTCAATGAACAATAAATGTAAATAACATTCACTTAGGTAAATCTGGAGAAGATATGTGGCTAAATAAAACTTACATTAAACCTTAAACTATGGATTTAAATATATTGTGACGACATAACAAAAAACTTACAGCTGTAAATACAAATTTGGAAATTACAAGGATGTTTCACCTTTTATAGAGCTTCGGCTCTCAACACTTTCACAAAACACAGCAGCTTGAGCTTCAAACTCTTCAGAGAGTTTTTCTTTTTCTTCTTTGCACTTTTCTTCTCTGTATCTCCATCTCTCTGTTCGTTTTGCTTGTGCATTCTCCCCTCTATTTCTCCAGATTTACAATATTCTTCATATAGGAAACTTATACCAACCGTAAGATGCTTCTTTTTGAAGCTACCAAATTTACATTAAAGACCGTAATAACTATCTGCCTAAAAAATTAGCTTCAGCAATTAAATTCGACTGGCTTATATATGAGAGACGTGAACTCTTCATCTTGTCAGAGTATCTGACATAAAATGACCTGCTACAGACTCTGACAGAGTCGACTAATGTGATATTCAGATCAACAAGTAATTAAATTTCCAACAATGGATGCTTCATGGCCTGGTCCCAGAGAACCCATGTTCCCATGCCCACTGTCCTCTAGAAATCCTGATGTGTCCATACAAGATGGATGGATTTACCATCACGGTGTGTATTAATTATGTTATTCTTGTTTCTCGAATGGGGTGATTTTCAATTTTGAATTGGGTGATTTTGATTTCACAAACAAACCTATTATGTTTGGGTGGTTTTCAATTTTGATTTGGGTGATTTTGATTTCACAAACAAACCTATTATGTTTCGGTGATTTTTTCAATTTATAAGTGTGTATAAATTTATAATTTGAGGTAGAGGAGGAAGGGTTTTCTTTGTATAATATTTCATCTCTTC
The DNA here is from genome assembly GCA_001517045.1 of Pseudotsuga menziesii. NCBI lineage: Eukaryota > Viridiplantae > Streptophyta > Pinopsida > Pinales > Pinaceae > Pseudotsuga > Pseudotsuga menziesii. The sequence continues at coordinate 50,799 of LPNX010935317.1, read as the reverse complement.
ATTCTAACCTATTTTAAGTGACTGAATATACGAGTTTATAAAAAACATCAAAATCCCATTGCATTTCTTCATCCTAACCTATTTTTAATTTGTAACTAAATAGAAATAATATATGGGGAAATTTGCTGCTGAAATACCCCTTTCCTTCTTTTTTCTATATCTACATCATCGTTACTTCTATGGCGTTAGCTTTACTCCACCAATTCAGATTCTTTGGAAAAATTCAAGGGATGGCTGGTTCATAGCAAGAAAATGCACAAATGGATATAATATTGCTTATATTAATGGTTTGAAAGATAATAAACTAAAATAAGTCGAGAAATGATTCCTTCTTACTTTCCTTGTCAAACTAAATAAACAAAACAACCTCATCCAAATCCAAATCCAAGTATTATACCCAACTCAATGCTAAAAATAAAATTTTCAATGAAATTTATATATGAAATTTTGTCGGAGGGCAAAATTTCAATGGGTTTCTCATGTCCAAATTGTTGGAATTACCATTTCCATTAGACCAAAACCTTAAGGTGTTAATCTCCACCATGGTCACCAGAGTTAGGATCTCACGAGGTGATTAATCCATGTCACGAAACTCACAGGAGCGTTGAACCCAATGTCCAACAATCTCCCCCCAATGCGAGCCAGGTGAGTTTTGAACCCTTGACCTGTTGTTGTGATACCATTTGTTGGATTGGTTAGAGTTAGTATCTCCGGAGACGATTAGTCCATGTCACTAAACTCAGGAGAAATATTGAACCCAATGTCCAACACAAATTGTCTCAAAAAGTTGAACAACATACATGGAAGTATTTTGATGTTAAGCATATTAGATACAAAAATAAAATGGACTTAAGTTGTTTATTAACATAAGTTCCTAATTGTATTAGCAGAAAATTCCGGCACTAAATCAAGGCGAATATTACCTGCACGTTTTATCCAGAAAACTGTGACCAATAATCCCAAATCCATTCCAGTACAAAAAACAAAAGGGACCAAGGTGATCATTGATACTGATCCCACTAAAGTGTAAGAAATCGAACCAAACCCAACACTAGTAATTCAGGTTTTAACCAAGTTTCAATTGCATGATTGTGAATAAATGAATAGCATCCATCAACTAGAAATGTGGAAAAAGAATATTTAATTTGATATGATGGAAGAATAGGTCTTCACAGAAGTTATAGTCAATCATAAAGTCTTAAAAATTTACTGCTAGCCATATTGGATCAGCTCCATAAATATTTTTAAGTCTATTTTTGTTAAAATTGGCACTAAGATCTCTATTATGAGCTATGATGAGAAAATGCGAGTTGAATTTTTGGATAGTACAATGGCGATGTAGAAGCATGGTGGGTTGACAACCCAATCCAGGCTCTAACATTAGGTGTAGTTACTAGTACATCTCCAAATACTACTTAAACCATAATTACTTCTACAATCTGTCATACCTTTTCCCTTATTTCCTTAATTCCAAGAAGATGTTACTAAAATAGACCTATTTATATATATTGAATAATAATAAGATAAGAAAATTTACATTGAATATTTTTTCTTTTAATATACTAATTTGTTTAATCAATATCCTTTGCTCAGATATTTAAGTCATTGAAACATACATTTTAATAAAATTACATGGAATACATATATAAGGCAGTTGGTGGAAGGTGCAATTGCGCTCTGCGGAAAGGAGAAGGGAGCAGCATGCAAAGGCACAGGTCGGAAGAGAGACTACGAAGGTGCAAAGACAAGAGGGGGTGCAGTATTTTAATTTTTCCTTTTCTCACAATGATTGGAAATGCAACCCTGAGGATAACAAGATTTAGTTCTGAAAAGAATCGTCACATGATCGCTCACAAGTTCAGTACTAAAACATGGAGGGTATGATGTACCTGGAGGAGGTGGACTACAAACAAGATGCATTGAGTCAATCCATATTCTGCATGGAACATGAGGTACATTGTATGAAGGGGTTATAGGAGGCGCAAGAAGTAAACTCGACACAGACAAAAATCATACCACCGGTCGCAATTATGGCAGGAAATGCTCTGAAAACCCGCGCTAATGACATCACCTAGACGAAATCCCTAAGCAAAATTAAGCTAGGAGAAACCAAATGTATTAGGCCAAAGAAAACATGCATGGAGATGACAGTTGGGAAGGACATACAATTAGAGCGAATCCCAGAATATTTATAACTGACACTAATAAGGAGATTCTATGGGAAGACGCCAAGAAGAGACATGTTGGCAGCAGTGGATGGATTCTAACTGGAGTGAATTTATGGAATATACACCCAATTTTCACATCCTCCAACGAGGATGGTTTTTTACTGAAACTGCGACAGGAGAGAGATGGAAAAAAACTCTTAGATTGACAATGGAAATGGGGACCATCATGCCTAATTTTAGAGAATTAGAGGGTAGACTTTGATGCAAAAAAGGAGAAACATAATCAACAACAGATATGGGTCATTTTAGTAGGGCTACCAATGGCCTTCTGGAAAGAACAGACCTTGGAGGTGATAGGCAACAAGTTAGGAAAAAGTTTCATGCTGGAAAAGGACTGGGAAACGAAAATAGATTGAAAATGAGGAAGAATTTTGGCCGAAATGGATATGAGGGAAGGCATTTACGAAGAACTAGTTATATTAATGCACAAAAGCATATGAAAAAAAAGGTTGGATTATTGTAAGATTCCATTCAAGTGTAATAGTTTCTGCAAGGTTGGACATTTGCAGAAGGATTTCTATGGGAATAAGGAGATCCCGTGGTACAAAAAATATGGGTAAAAAAGGCTTCCAATGAGTTCAGAACTGGTACAATATTAGGTGGTGAAAATGAGAAAGGTTGTGAAGGGAAGTCGTGAACCAAGCTAGTGGACGATAGGTACATAGAAAAAGGGAAATCCTAGTCAAACGGTAAATCACTGGACCAAAAGGCGTACCATATAGATGGACAACTTATCAGCACTGTCTCGAGCGGGTCTCAACAGGACGAAACATCATCCCCTAAAATTAGAGGTAATAACACTGCCATTTCATCTGTTAACCCTTTGTGTTTAAATAATAATGAAGTAAATAAGAGATTAACAGATAACGGGCTAAATAGACTTTCAAACTCCCCTTCGCCATGAAAAGACGCACTAGCTCTAAAAACCCAGACGAGACAAGGGAATGAATATAACCTAAGATCCAAAAACCCCCACAAAGAAGAGGAGGAATGTGTGTCAATGGGAGGAGTAGCTCTCGACCTCCCTCAAACATATCAGGGTGGAAGAAAATCACTGCTCTCAAAGGCACATAAACAAGCGAATTCGGAGGTTAAACAAGGAAGACAAGAAACAATAACTCGAGCTCTTAGAGTGGAAATGGGCCCAAGCATGGGTCCCTAATGATAATTATCTCTCTCAATGCAAGGGGACTAGGGGAAGCATTAAAAAAAATGTTCGGGTACACAGGGTACTCCCAAAAGACCGAACACCTTCAGAAACCGCTTCACACAAATAGATCACAGATCAACACATCGATGTTTGTCACGTGGTTAAAACCCTCAATAGGGAAACAGTCCATGGCCCCAGCCAAATAACTACTTGGAGCAATTTATTATGCAAAAGAAAGAAAGTTACATGAGCTTCTCATAATCGATCAACTAGCCAATGATCCTCTATGCTCTTTAAATAGAGATCATAGACCAATCGGGTGTTAAGCCACGAATCAATGGTAGGTGTGATCTAAGATAAGTTGAACCATTGGATCACTCTATGTATAGAACATATCGTGACCGTCGGATTAGAATATTTACAAATGCATACTAATGCATACTAAAGAAACACACTTTTACCTAACAGATATATTACACAAGTTGATCTTAACTAACTCCTAAGTGTCTAAATATCCTAACATCCCCCCTTAAGAACAACTTGGGATAGGATTGAAGGATTTACAAAAGTGACACTATTAGGAGAAGGAAGGAGGCATTACAGCCTATCCCCCCTTAAGGACACATTCCTGAACTCCTAACATAGACCGAAGTTTAGAAAACTTTGCTTCTGTAAGAGACTTGGTGAATATGTCTATAACTTGATCATCTGTAAGGAAATAGAGCACTTCAATAACATGATCATGAACATGATTTTTGATGAAGTGCATGTGTAGCTCAATGTGTTTGCTGCGCTGATGTAGAACTGGATCTTTGGAAAGCTTGATGGCACTTTGATTGTCACACCAAAGTGGAGTAGGTTGCTGCTGCTCGAATCCAAACTCTGAAAGGATCCGTTGAATCCATAAAGCTTCCTGACTGGCGTTAATTGCAGCTCAATATTTTGCTTCTGCTGAAGAAAGAGCAAGAGCTTGTTGTTTTACGAGCCCAAGTGACAGGACCAGATCCCAAACTGAAAACATAACCTACAGTAGAATTTCGATCATCAGAATCACCGGCCCAATCTGAATCAATGAAACCAACCAACAAAGGTTTCCCCCCTATACTGTAATGAATCCCAAACTAAATTGTACCTCGAATATATCGAAGTATTCTTTTTGCTACTTTCTAGTGACTTTCATGAGGAGTTTGCATATAACGGGCAACATGAACAACGACAAAGGAAAGGTCAGGATATGAATGAGTCAAGTATAAAATACTACCAACAAGCTGATGATACAAGGTGGCATCTACTTCAAGGGAAGTACAAGTGGCAGAAAGTTTGACTCCAGGCTGGAAGGGAGAAGGGGTTGGTTTACAATCTTCCATGTGGAAGCGACGAAGAAGGTCACAAGCATACTTAGACTAGGAAAGAAAGATTCCTTCTTTGGTTTGCAAGACTTGGAGACCAAGAAAATAATGCAAATTTCCT
>LPNX010935317.1:22221-45768 GCA_001517045.1 Pseudotsuga menziesii | reverse complement strand
TTAAGGAGACAAACAAGGCTAGAGTTATTTTGAACATATCCAGGAGGTTGTTCCATGTAAATCACCATGTAAGAAGGCAGACTTGACATCCATTTGATGGAATTCCCAGTTATGTAAGGCTGTAAGGGAAAGAACAAGGCAGATGGAGTTCATTTTTTCTACAGGGGCAAAGGTTTCATTGTAGTCAATCCCTTCAACTTGGGAAAAACCTTTAGCAACTAACCTTTCCTTAAGTCTTTCAACACTTCCATCTGATGCATAATTAGTTCTGTAGACCCATTTACATCTGACAAGTTTTCTTCCTTTTGGAAGAGGAACAAGATCCCAAGTATCGTTTGCCATTAAAGAATGATATTCTTCATCCTTAGCTGCATCCCAATCTGGATTTCTTGAAGCTTCTGCAAAAGTTTTTGGATCATGATTCTCGGAAACTTGAGCCAAAAGAGAAGAGGCTCGCTGAAACTGAAAACGTGTTCAACGTTGATCTCTAGGATCACCATCAAGATCACCAGCTGCTTCACATGTTGAACGGACCCATCGAGGAAGTATTGGTGCTGGTGCAATTGGAGGAACATGAGCAGGCGGAGGTGGATTTTCATCCTCACTGTCATCATCAGAAACTGGAGTTGGAAACCTGTCAAGGAAGCTGGAAGAAGAGGAAGAAGAAGGCACAATCGCCGAATCAGTCTCGCAGGCCAAAGATGGCACATCTGCCAAGTTAGGCTCGCAGGCCAAGATATTTTCATCAAATTTAACATCTCTTCTAATGATTATATCATGAGAATGTGGCTGAAGAAGTCTATAACCTTTTACATCTTCAGAATATCCAACAAATATTCACTTTTCACTTTTAGGATGCAATGCTTTCCATTTTTCATCCGGAATGTGAGCCCATGCTTCACAACTAAACACACGAAAGTGACTTACATCTGGTTTAATTTTACTCCATGCTTCTTCTGGTGTTATACCCTGTAAAAATTTAGTGGGTGTGTGATTAACTATGTAATTTGCATAATTTATGGCCTCATCCCAATATTGAAGACTTTGTCCTTTAGATTGGATCATACAATTAGCCATTTCTTTTAAAGTGGGGTTCTTTCGTTCAGCTACACCATTTTGTTGTGGTGTATATTGAATAGTGTGCTGTTGTTGGATTCCTTATTCAGTGCAAAAAGTAGTGAACTTGTTGTTTACATATTCTCCTCCATTTTCAGATCTTAAATTAATAATTTGATGACCAGATTGTTTTTCAATAAGGGCCTTGTAGGCCAAGAACCAGTTAAATACTTCGCTCTTAAGTTTTAGGAAGTATACCCAAGTGCGTCTGGAGTAGTCATCAATGAAGGTTAAGAAATATTTGAAACCAGAAAAGGAAGCAGATGGAAGAGGGCCACACAAGTCACTATGCACAAGCTCCAAGGGAACCGAGGCGTGCCAAGAGGCACGCTTGTCAAAACTGTCCCGATGATGTTTTCTGAGTACACAACCGGAACAAACACCATCCTTGCAAGATACCAGTGGAAGACCAGTCACCATATTGTCTTTACATAGTTATTGCAATGAGTGATAATTTAAGTGACCAAATCGCTCATACCAAAGTTTGCTCAAGTTATCACTATGAGCAACAAAAATTGAAGGAAAAGGTGATGACCCAAAGTTGTTAAATTTGTACAACCTGGTAATATCATCGACAGTTCCAGTAGCAAGGATATTTTGAGGATTTTTAAAATCCTTGATTACAACTTGGTGAGGTGTAAACGTCACAGTTTTACCTTTACCTGAATGAGTAATTTGATAGACTGATAACAAATTGCAAGAAATTTTTGGAACACATAGTACATCACTGAAATGACCATTTTCTACTGGAACTGTTCCACATCCTACAACACTTAGAGATCTATCATCACCAACAAATATTTGTTTGGTGTTACATTCATGCATAGTAGAAAAGATTGCTTTATCCTTAGCCATATGATAAGATGCTCCGGAATCAATGAGCCATTCAATTGAAGTAGAAGAAGAAGATGCAATATAGGAGTAACCAGAAGCACAAAGTGCATGTCCATGAGAGGTAGATTCTGAAGACGAATCTAGGCTGATGTGGTGCTTCTTCATTGCTGCTTCCAAGGCTGCCATCTTCTTAAAACACTTATATTCACCATGGTTATCTTTCCCACAAAAATTGCAATGACGCTCAGTATTCTTTCCTTTTTGCTTGGATCCTCTGTCATTTTTTAAAGAAGGAGCTGACTGAGAGGGTTTGGGACCCTTGTTGTTTGTCTTATTATTGCGAAAATTCTATTTCTTGGGAGGCTTGGACTTTTCTTTCTGTTGGGACAATAAGGCTTTCCCAGATGTATCTGCATTGGTAATTATTCCAAGATGAATGAGCTTATCTTGTTCTCTAATTAAGGAATCACAAAAGGATTCAAGTATAGGCTCTTGATAGCTAGCTGCAGTCAAAGATTCTTTCATGGATTAGAATGTAGATACAAAAATAGAATATCCAGGTCTAAGTTTGGAAAGAATATGATAAATACATTGTTTGTCTTCTTTCTTAATCTTGCATTCTGCACATAATAGTCTAAGAGTTTTATACTTAGATAAATAGTCTTGAATGCATGAAAAATCATTTGGATTCAAGAAAATCAAATCATTCTCAAGTTTATGACCTCGAATTTCATTGTATTTACCAAACACAGATTCCAACTTTTCTTAAGCTTTATCAGGTTCATCAATTTCAAATATGTGGAAACGCAAATCAATAGAGATTGACATCCCAATCAATCCACGAGCTTCATCACATCTATTTTTCCATTTAATTTTCTTATCATCATCAGTGGGTTCTATTTCTTTCTTTGAGGTTATCCTAAAAAGTCCCCTACTTCGTAGAACATCCTCCATACGAGATTTCCATGAGAAATAGTTAGAACTTGTAAGTATAATATCACATGGGGTGACCATACTATAAAATAATGGATGAAATAACATAAACTAACTATCTGGATGCAAAGAGCTCGAACAAATATGCGATTTAAAAAAAAACGACACCTAAAACTGATTCCGGATGATGAAGTTAAGCTTAATCAAAGAAAATGTTGAAGATGTCCCTAATAATGACATGGTAGATATTAACTTGACCAACTAAAAAAAAAAAAGCCCCCTCTTCCCAAGATCGACCATTGACAATCACTTTTACAATAAAGTTGCTTTGAAGTGAATCATTTTTGTAGAATAAGTCATGTTCACTTTTACAATAATGTGACTTTTTAAATAGTGCGGCAATAAATTAAAAGACTTAAGTGACTCACTTTTATTTTATTTTATTAATGTGAGATGCACTTTTACAATAAATTAATTTGAAAAAAGAAATTGCATGCACTAAAAGTAGCTTGATAAGACTTGAACTCAAGACTTATCAAGGTGTAAAGCAACTTTATACCAAGTGAGCTAAGTTTAAAAGGTATGTAAAAGTATGGAAAGAGGAAGGGGGCTTTTTTTTCTTCTTTTTTACTCTTCTCTCTCATTTTCTGTGCTTGCTTTCTTTTCCTGCAAATCACAAAAAAAAAATGAAAAACAAAAAAAACTTTTTCCACACAAATGGGGTTAGATCTTGGTTAGCTTACTTGGAAAGTCTACGTTTTCAAGTTTTCTCACTGTTTTTTATTTGCCCTGATCACTCAAGGTGTACGACAAAGAGCATACGTAGCCGAGAAGACAAGAAAAAAAAACTTTCCCTTACTGTTTCTGATTCGTCGCGATCGCGCAAGGTGCACGGCAAAGAGAATACACAATCAGGGAAAACAATAGTATGAGACTAAACCATAAAATAACTAATAATAAACTGATAAAATATGAGAGATTTAAAAAAAAATCCATCACTGTAACATTATACCTTCAGATTTTCCGAAATGGGTGTTTCTGGAGCAAACGAAAACGGTTTTCGGTGAAACAAAAACTATTTCCCAATGAAAAAAGTGCTCTAGATACAATGGAATAGCTCCCATAGGCCAAAAATGCATAAAAAATTCAGAACTAGAAACCTTTTCAAAGTTTCGGCAACACCGGTTCCAGATCTTGATCAAAACCAAAAGCAACTCTTCATAAAAGCTCTGATACCATGTTCGGGTACACAGGGTACTCCCAAAAGACCGAACACCTTCAAAAACCTCTTCACACAAATAGGTCACAGATCAACACATCAATGTTTGTCACGTGGTTAAAACCCTCAAGAGGAAAACAGTCCACAACCCCAACCAAATAGCTACTTGGAGCAATTTATTATGCAAAAGAAAGAAAGTTACATGAGCTTCTCATAATCGATCAACTAGCCAATGATCCTCTATGCTCTTTAAATAGATATCATAGACCAATTGGGTGTTAAACCACGGATCAATGGAAGGAATGATCTAAGAGAAGTTGAACCATCGGATCACTCTATGTCTAAAACATATCGTGACCGTCGGATTAGAATATTTACAAATGCATACTAATGCATACTAAAGAAACACACTTTTACCTAACGGATATATTACACAAGTTGATCTTAACTAACTCCTAAGTGTCTAAATATCCTAACAAAAAATTCCCTTAAAAGGCTAATAGCCAACATAAATATGATGGTACTGTTAGTTCAAGAAACTATGATGGAAGGAAAAAGGTCCCGAGGAAGTAGTTAGCGATTGTGTCAAGGAATAGAGAATGGAAAGTATAGATGCAGATGGGCACTCCGGAGGTATACTAACGGCACAGAGTCCATAAATGAAGATGATATTACCGTCATGATATGGCTCAGTCCTTGGGATTATGTTAGAAGATGGAGAGACATGATTAAGTTACACAATTCTGAATGTCTACGAGCCTTTCTATGATAGGAAAGTGTTTTGGGAATCAGTGGGAAATTTGAGTGCTTTGGAATAGACAAATGTAATTTTTGGGGGAGATTTAAAATCTGTCCCTCACTTTGAATGAGATATGGGGAAAGAATGCTAGAAGCGATTCTCCGAGCTCTTTTTTCATCTTTTTTTTAAATAGAAAGGATTGGTAGACATAGCTCCTTTGAAAATGGAGCCTACATGGAGAAACAAAAGAGGTGGTGATCAAGAAATCTTTAAGAGATTAGATCGTTTCTTGGTAGAAGAAAACTTGGTTAGTGAGCACCTACTTATACAATTAACGATAGATACAAGATGAAATTTGGATCATCGACCAATAGTTTTAAAATTTAGGGTTCCTGAGAAAAAAATTCCATCACCCTTCAAATTTAATCCCCAATGGCTAGACGAGGAGGATTATAGAACCCTAATTTTAAATGGATGGAAACCTTTGAGAGAAGTTTAGAATCACTCACTAATGAAAAAATTTGCTGAAAATATGACAAGGATGAAAATAATCTCTAAGGAAAGGGACAGAAAAAACAGAGCAAGCCAACAAGAGGAGCTTTCGGGGGTAGAAAAGAAAAATCACGATCTGCATGACAAGAACAAGGAAGGTGTTTTCTCTATATAAGAAATATGTCTCTTAAAGTAATTGGAAGGGAGAAAGGATTCGTTGCTACTGAAGGAGGAACATAAGTGGAGATTAAAATGCAAGGCACTTTGGCTGGAAAAAGGAGATCGAAACACTAAATACTTTCACATATTTTCTTCCCATCGGAGAAGAATAAACACAATACTTCAAATCAAGAATTCCCAAGGAAATATGGTTAGGACTTTTTTCAGAAAAAAATCAAGCAGCTGTAGACCACTTCCAAAATATTTTTACAGAACCTGAGGGATGTCCAATAACAGAAATCTTGGAGGTGACTGGTCTATTCCCTAGGCTAATTACAGATGAAATGAACGAATAATTAACCAAATACATTATGGAGGAAGAGGTACAACAAGTCCTACTCTCTTTCCAGAAAGGGAAAATCCTAGGCCCAGATGGTTTCACATTGGATTTATTTCTAGGTTTTTATGATAAAATAAAGAAGGACATATTGGTAGTAGTTAAGGAGTCACAAAAATCAGGGAAGGTGCTAGGAAGCATCAATTCAACCTTCATAAATTTGATTCCAAAAAAGAAGAAATAAGAATCCTTTGACGACTTCATGCCATTATCATGTTGTAATATGATATACAAGGTGATAGCAAAGGTCATTGCTCTAAGATTTAAACCCATTCCGAGTGAGGCTGTAGCAAAAGAACAATTTGGATTCCTGCACAATAGACAAATTCATGATGCATTTTCATTGCCTCAAGAGGCAATTCATACCATCAAAAAAGAGAAGCAATGTGATTTTTCTCTAAAGTTGGACCTCTCCAAAGCATATGATAGAGATAAGGGGACGTTTATAAGGCTACTTTTGAGTCAAATAGGAATGGCATTGGAGATGGTTGACTGGGTAATGGGATGTATCCAATCTACCTCTTTCGCAGTACTGATCAATGGATCACCCTCAATATTTTTTCGAGCAACAAGAGGCATTAGGAAAGGGTGCCCCCTCTCACCCTTTGTGTTCATATTAGTTGCTGAATCTTTGAGCTGATTAATACATAATTCCGAAGGTGACAGAAGGATCAAAGGTGTAAAAGTATCCAGCACAGAATAAATCACACATACACTATTCATAGATGATGTACTTCTATTTTGGAAGGGTTCAAAGGAAAATATAAGGGTCTATGCCTCTTTACTTGATAAATATAAGAGGGCAACAAGGATGTTGATAAATGTAGGAAAATCAAACTTAACCCACAATGAATTCACAGAAGATTTGGATCAACAAGCAAAAGAGATTATACCTTACTTGACCATCACAATGACATAAGGTTTTAAGTATTTAGTTTTTTTTCTAAAACCAAATTGCCATGCTTTTCAAGATTGGGTATGGCTTTATAAGAAAGTTCAAGCTTGGACCCCAGCATGGACCAATTGATTCCTCTCTAGAGGAGGTAGATTGGTATTGCTAAAAACAGTATTACAAAGCATCCTGATGCATTGGGAGTCTATGTCCTACATCCCCAAAGGTATCCTAACAAAAATACAGAAGAAATGCTTTTCATTCCTTTCAACAAGCAGCAGCCAAGCTGAAGGGATGTTTCTGGAAAGGTGGACAACAATATCTCTTCCAAAAGAGATAGGATGACGGGGGATAAAAAACCCAGTGTTATTCTGTAAAGCCTTGGTAGCAAAGTCGTTGTGGAGTTTAGTACAAAATCTAGACAGTTTATGGGAGAGTCTTGAGCTCTAAATATTTTCCAGGAGCCTCCTTAATCAAATGGTTCAGGAACCAAACAAAACTCATAATAATGGGTCAGTAGGATGGAAAGAAATGGTTTTGTATTTTCCTTTAGTAGGAAATGGAAAACATTTAAGGATCGGTGATGACCCGTGGGCAGTAGCAGGTGAGGATTACAAGTTATCAGATTCTATACCAACACAACTAAAGGCACAACATATTCATAAGCTGGAGGATGTGCAAGCAAAAAAACCACAGGAAAAAGGAAGAGTAGGTTGGAAAGACACACACGAACTGAGACTGGGAGGGGAAGATGCAAAGGAGTGGAGAAAGTATGGGCACAATCTGGTTGCAATATTTGTACAACTTGATGAGGATGAACATGATAAGCTGATATGGACAAAAAACACACTAAATGGGGACTTTATAGCCAAGAAAGGTTATGAAGCAACCATTTTTTAACATACATAAGGGGAAAAAGGTGGTGGTGGGGAAAAATTTGGGGAATAAACAACCCTCTGAAAACCATAAAAGAATTTGGTTAGCAGAGAACAACAAATTATTAACATGGGAAAATTGTAGGAAAAGAGGATTTCAAGGACCAAGTAATTGTATATTATGCAAATATAGTGAAGAACAATCCTCTCATTTGTTCAACTCATGCCCTTATGCAGGGGATGTTTGGACCATTACAACAAGGAATCTCACGCAAGACAGGACGATCATGAATTACGAAGATACCTTGGAACAACGCACTTATAATTGGTGGCAAAACACAGGGGTATTTTGTTTTGAAGCATTCGTTTCCCTCTTCATCTATAGCTTTTTGGAAACTCGAAATAGAAAAATTTTCAAAAACCATTGGACCCGTTCTGACATTACTTCCACACTGCTGGTTTAGAAAACATAGGAACACAAAAATGTCCCCAAACAAAGCAAAAAACAGGTGGTAACCATGTTGTATATAAACAAAATCCAATCTTGGGCCTTCTTTCATGGAGCAAGTCAAGGTAATCCACCATTGGGAGGAGCAAGAGGGTTTATTTATCTCTCTGAACACTGGAAAATAGACATCAAATTTTCCATGGGACAAGAAACAAACAACAAACCTGAACTAACATCCCTAATGGAAAGTCCTAAAGATTTTGAAAGACAATTAGGTTCAAAGAAAACAAATATTTGGTGATTCAAAAATGGTGATCGATTGGGTAAATGACAACAAAAAACATCAGATCTCCTCATCTTCATTATCTGCTAAGAGAAATACAAGCTTTGAAGACCTACTTCGAATCAATAACATTCTCTCATATCTATAGAGATCTAAACACAAAAGAAGACAATTTTTCCAAACTGGCTCTAGCAGTTCAACCAGGAAGCATTGAAGGGGAGGAGCATATCAACGGTTAAGTCTTCGATTTCTTCATAAGAATATAAGATTCTAGAGCAATGAGTTTAGGAGAAATGAGCTAGTAAACCTATTTTTTGTTCAGAAAACAAGAATTTTTTTTTCACCAAGCCAAAACTCAATAAAGGAGTGGGCTCATGCACTGCTTGGAAACATTAACAGAGCAATTGATCAAAGAGAATAGAAGCAACCTGAGATATATTTTGTTTAGGCAGAAGAAGCTTTCAGGTTTAGCATTGGTTTTTTTGTAAAAATATTATGCAAGGCCATAGGCCGCTATGTAAGAAGTGAAATGATTGAAGAACAACGATGTAAGTATGAAAGGACAATCTATGTTGATCTTTATGAATAAAATGATTTTTTCTATATATATATATATAATTTTAATTAATATTTTTTAGTTAAATGTTTAATTCACTCAAACATACATTTTAATCATTTTTCTTTAATCTTTAAGATTCCTAAATGCATAGAAAATTATATTTTTTAATAAACATGCTATATTTAATGGTCACTTGCCAATCCACATTATTTTTAAATGGCTTTCATCTATTTAATAAATTATTATTAAAAATAATAATAAAAAATGACATCAACTTTAATATTATGTCATTTTCATGATTTTTTTAGATAAATATATATGTCCACTTGCAAATTTATAATAAATATATATGTTCACTTGCAAATTTATATTACTTTTGCAGGTTTATATTATTTTTAAATGAGTTTTCACATGTTTCAATAAATTGTTATTGAAAGTTGATTTCATTTTTCATTATGATTAGAAAACTTATAATAATAATGAAAAAATCGCAAGTTATCATCCTCAAGTTCAGAATGTGCTACTATAGATAATTATTTTAATTATTCAAAATAAAAATAAAAAAATAATTATCTAAAATAAAAAATTAAATAATTAATTTTTAATAAAAATTTTTAAAAAAAATCATATTTATAAATATCCAAATTAAACATTTTTTTAAACATAAATGGATAAGGTTTTTATATTTATTAGTTTGAATTTAATCAACACAAAAAATAATACTCACAAGATGCCATGGAAGGCATTGCTTTTGAAACCCCAAGGTTTTATGCATAAACTGATTACAATCATCCATAATGATGCTAAAAGATTTATTTGCCTAAATACATCCAGACTACTGTATATTCGAATAAACTATCCTAGTAAAAAACTGCAAAAAATTAGCATTTAAAACTGAGATTTTTAGGAACATTGTGCACCAACCGAGTTTAATCCTAAGCATTGTCTTCAGGATTTCCTTTATGTTCCTCTTCTTCATCCTTGGCACCATCTGAGCTTGAAATGTTAACAAGAGGAGTGGATTGATGGATCGTGACCCTTTAGATTCTTTATAGACTTCATACATCAAGGTACCTGACTCCTATGTGCGCTAGGAAGTTTCCAGATTGTTCAGCTTGTTTTTTAGTTTCTCACTTTGCTATTTCTGATAAAAAAATATATCCTCAACAAATTCTAGACAAATATCAATGCACGATATTTGTGATGTGTTCTACTGAGAAAAAAATTCCATATCACCAATTTTCACTACTTTATGAGATAAATTCTGAATTTGTGTCGCCATATTCTGATTAATGTCCTCAACCTCATCTACCCTATCACTTAAGGAGAAAGAATACGTAAAAAAATGGGAGAATCCATTTTCCACTTCCCTCAAACAAGGTTCATGGTCTCTTTCCAACAAATAATGAACATATTCAGCTATCTAGTCTAGCTTCAAATTGATCCAATTTAATTGCATATGAATGTTTGCAATGTCCTCTTCATCCTTCATGGAGCAACTTTGAATTTCCCTCAACATATCCTCAGGGTTCATCTTTTTTTAAATCCTTGTTAGCGGGTCAATTGAATTTTCTTCAACCGAAAGCCACAAGCAAATACCAACCAACCCTATCCAAGCAACGACAATATCTGGGGGGAGAACACTTTCTTTCCCTTCACCTCGAGTTCCCCCCTTGGGATTTAACTAGACGATCCAAGTAATTCTCTTTTCCTAGTAGTCCCATAGGACCTCGAATGCCAATCCTTGAGATGTAGGGATAGCCATTCAAAATTTTAACTATCTAATGTGACATTCTAAAGCAATTGCAGGTCCTCTTCCCTATGGAGCAGCAATTGGAATGGAGAAATACGAACTAGAGTTTAATTTTATTCTACGTGAGGAGGGACATTGGTTCTTTGTCTCTCAAATCAAAGACCTTCCAGTACTGTAGGGTATTAAAGACTACCATCTCTACACCATGAAGATAAATGAGTTCAACCATGCAGGAGGACAAGCATGATGTCCAATTCCATGGTAAGAAATGTCGATTGAGAGATGAAATTACACTCTCTATTAATTTTTAGGTGTGGGCCATATTAATACTATCTTAGGGAATCCAAAGGAATGTTAGCCCAACTCCATCAACCATTTCATGTCCACTTGGTAGGAGAGAAACCATATTTTCTAATTTTTCGTCTACCTATTTTGTCCCCGCCTTACATGGAAAAATTCAATTCTATTGAATTCCCGAATTAAACAAATTATCCTCAATTGTAGTTGGCCCTTCAACTTATTTGAAGATTTCTTCTGGTGCCTAGCTTGAGAAATCACCAAAGGAGTATCACCAATCATGACTATAGATTTGATCCCCAAACTTAAAGCTTATTCCTCTTTCTTTTCTTGACATCGATCTTCCATACTTAAGGAATGACCCACTTCCTCCTCTTCACTACAGATTAGATGCAAATTGATTTCTTCAATATGTTCTTTTAGAAGAATGGAAATATATTCTCCCATCCCAAATTATTCTAAAATAGCTTAAGGCACCAAAGGATTTGCTTCTTCCAAGTTAAACTCGGGTGGAGAAGTGACATTTTTCTCACCTTATTACCGAAATTCTTATTATTGGAGATCTGATTCTCCTATCTCACTTAACACTTAATACCAATTTGATTGTAGGGGATGATTATACTTAGCTTGATCCTTTTTTCTGAGGCATGGTTTTCACTTTATTATTTTGGATATGTTTCCCCTTCCTTGCTACCTGCTACCAACCATTCTATTGCTCATTTTCTTCTCCCTTTTCCTAAGACTTTGCATAGTTCCTTGCAAAATTCCCATATTCATGACATGATTTACACTTGAACGAGAGTTGATCGTATTCTACATTTTTGGTATGAGTCCAATTGTCCATTACTAAGTTTATAGCCTTAGGTAGGCCTTTTTGAAATCAACCTAGCACACATATTATAGGACAAGAGATAATGGGTGATTTCAGTTCTAGCTTGTTGATGTACTTCCCTAGTGCATTGTAGATATCTTCCAAGACTTCATTGGTCCAACAATGTAGAGGGAGATGAGGTAGCTTCACTCAAACCAGGATTACTGATAGGATATTCCTCTCTGGGTTAAAAGACATGCTCCATCTATTAAAATACACACCTATGAGACCCATGAAGTAGGGGCCATTCTAGAAAATCAATTATCGGTCAGACTTATCCTCGAAAAAAACCACATAATATCCATGCCCACATAAGTGATGTTGCAATCACCCAGAGAGAAAAGGCACTAGTTTTTGTTGAGCTAGTTGTCCATCGACCTCAGGGATAGTCGAAGTCTTGTAAAAATACCCATTAGTCAACAATCCATAAGTTTGTTCTCCTTCATTTTTTCTAGAACAGAAGTGATTTTTATTACTGGAGCAACCATCCTTTTGATAAACCTTGCAGAGGGTGTGAGGTCCGAGACGCGCCCATTCCTTGAGCCTTGGACTCATGGATATGGCTATTCCATGGTCACTGCTGATGGCCCAAAAACGTTAAAGAATCTGGGGGTTTGTCCAATGTGATTAATGTAGATCCAATCAGATCATAGCTTTTTTCTTGCCCATGAAATCCAAGTCTATATTAAATAGTTTTCTTCTATAAATTAATTAATTTTAATTTATGTAACTTTAAAAAAATTCAATTCATTAAAATAATATTTATAAATTATATATCTTATTTCTTTCCTTTTTCTAAAATTCATAAGAACATACAAAGATAAATCTTATATATTATTCATAATAACTACAGCTAACCCTATTCCATTTCACCATGGTAAGGTAGTTTATAACCAATAGCAAAGTTAATTAATTTTGTTGATGTATTTGTAACTTCGGAATGTATTCACTTGTATATTTCATATATTGTATTTTCATTGGTCCCCGATGTTCCTATTGTGAGAATAATTAATGTAATCAAGTCAAGTAAAGTCATAGAGGTTAACCCTCCTTGTTGATCGGGGGGTAAATTCCCCACACTTGTGGGGCACTAGGGTTATTAGACTCTCCTAGAGAAGTCATCCCTGGTAATCAATTGTCAAGTCAGAAACTAGTATAAATAGAGAGTGAGCCTCTCTATTTTTCACACACACTCACCCAGCTATAGCGAATAAGTGAGAGAGGAGGAGATCGCTCAAGTGAGAGAGAGAACAACTGTTGGATATCATATTTCTGTCTTTGGCTTTTACTACTGCCATTGGTGCTCATCTATCTCTAAGGAAGTTGTGGGGTTTTCTCCTTTATGGTTTCCCCGAGGAAAATCTTTGTGTCTATTGTCTCTTATGATTGATTGCTGTGCATGCTATTCTCTTAGATAAGATCCTAAGATCATATTGCTTAATTGATAAAAATCTAACAAATTTTATGATATTTATAAATGCACGTTAATTAATTGTCATCAAATAAAATAAAAAGTAATTGTCATAAAATAAAATTTAATTCATTTTCATGAGATTAAGAATTTAGATCATTCCGAAGTGTTTTTACAAATTGGCATCTTGATGGCATATCTGGAACTAAACGAGGTCCTACATGTACTACGTGTCTTGGTAGACTTTCGATGAACTTACAATCTTAGATAAAATGTTCATGTGTAGCTTATTGGATCCCAGTGAAGTTTCTTGGTTGTCTTATAGTAGGGACAAAAACCGCTCTTTGGCAATGAGCATTCCCAAACTTAGCTAAACATGATGCATTCTATGAAAAAGGGTAGGAAAATTGGAGCACAATACCACCATGATATTCTGGTCCTTTACAACAGGTATTCCAATGCATAATCGAGTCTACCCTTATGTTAGTAATTCTTCTTAGTAATTCTCACTCAAGATTTGAGAGGTTGATGTAATGTGCGAGGAGGCCATGGAAGAGGTTGATGAAGGGAATGGGGTGTTATTCATTGATTTCTAACTATTAAGAAACATGAAACTTTATGGTTGTATGGTGGAGATTAAAAGGGCCTTATGACCATTGCCATGCCTCCCCATTATTTAATCTATCACCCCTCACCCATTTCCCAAAATAAAAGTCTATTATTGATAATAAGACTATATATATATAATCTTGTGAGGAAACCCAAGGGAATATTTCCCATATTCATGGATGATATCTTTAAGAAATAGACTTAGATTAGTGTGCATCATTGTTGGATTAATCTTTTCCCTTTATATTTTCCAACATCTCCCAAATATGATTACCATATCACCTTTTGATATTAGGGTCCAAATATTAAACCTTGACCACTTCACTCAATGAAACTCTTGAGATAACATGGTGGGATATTAAAGAAATCCCCTAATTTCTCTAGATATTGAAACATGTATCTTGAAATCAATTTGTTGAACCTTGCTCCAAATATATCTATTCAATTATAAAAGGGGTTTATTTTACTAGATATAATAGGTATCAATGTTTTTACATGGCATGTTTAATACCCCTTTTTATTTCTATCCCTAGTACTTAGAGAAGACATAATTGTTATCAGCCATTGAATCAAAAAAATAACCCAAAAGTAAGAAAACAAGTGCATTAACATCCCAACATATGGATATGCCACTATATTAAGATATACATGTGTTCAAGGTTAAGATGTTTTACTACTTTTACCCCTCTTTTCACTCTAATGCATGGTCATGTACTCTTAGAGGAAGAAGTTTATAGATATGGATTTCTATGTATAGACCTGGAAAGGTGAGTATCCTCAAGTTGTAACTCTTCATCCCTTAGATAATCTAATCTCATGGATATTTCAAGTAAAAATATCTATCGATCATTTTATCCATCTATCTATCAAGCTTCTCTTTGTAATAATCTTCAGGAAAGTGATCTACCTAATAAACCCATTAATGTTTTCTTCTTGTTCAAACTCAAAGGTACTCTCATTAAGAGACATGAGAGATTGTGCTCCCAAGGATTAATATGACATTGGGGAATTCTTAATGTCCATTAGGTAGAAATGAGTCATTTATGTTTTTATATATATTAAGATTAAGGTTGGATGTTACACTAAGGATATTATTTTTGTTTGAGGACTAATACCCATCTTTCCAAATGGGAACCTTGATAAGGTTCAAAGAATCTTATCTAAGAAAACCATAAATGAACCTAAAAATAACAAGAACCTTGATAAGGTTAAAGTATTGCTTGCTTGATTGTCGGAAGTTGGAAGTCGGGAGGGATTTCTGTGTTTTTTTGTTTCGACATGTTGACTCTTGCCTACTGACGACAAAAGTCAAAAGTCGGGAGGGGTGTTTGTATTTCTAGTTTGGGCGTGCCAACTCTCGATTGCTGATGTCAACAAGGTCGAAATCGACATGGAAAAGTTGGGATCAATAGTTAAGATCATAAAGGATGATTTTAAACCATAGAACATTGTTTATGAGTTAATTAATGCTATTAATTGTTTGATTAATGAATTTTAACCTATGATTAAATCCTTGATTAAGCTTTTTAAGTTGTTCTTATTCTATGCTTTCGAAGCCTTTGAGTCGTTTGTGGCTCATGGTGAATTTTTTTAATTGATTTGAATTAATTCTTTAAGAAAATTTGGATCCCGTCTAATGCTTAGTGAGTGTTTTTATCCATTGATGGTTATTAGTGTGGATGTGTGTGTTGGGGTGCATTATAGTGTGGCATCAGAGCATGCTAAATGTTTGTGCTTCCTTTATATTTGAAGGGGAATGATTACATGTATGTATGGTAATGCACAGGGTATGTTACAATGTGGTATCAGAGCTAAGTTTTTTAACACTTACCCTTTGGGAAATGAATGAAATGTATGAAGTGTTGTTTCTATTAAAGTGATCTCATTTTTAAGCGTTGCATTGATATTTTTTTAAGTTTGAATATTAAATTCTTGTTCATTAGATTGTGTGAACTGAAATATGAATTGTTAATATTGCTTTATGGCATGCAAATGTATAAAAAAATCAAAGGAAATAATGTGTTGCTAACTGAAATAAATTGTTGGTTGATTATTGAATGTTAACTACAGTCATATACTGAAGTGCTAGTTGGTTATAACTGGATACTAGTTATTTACTGAAGATATCTAATGACATTTATTGGTATATGACTAATGTGATTACTTGTAAGTAATTCAAAGCTTGAAAGCTACAGAGTTAAAAATTTGAAAGCAGGTAATTAGAGATCTGTGTGGTCGTTCAAGAGACTATTTCTAATGCTTGATTGAAGAATGTGGAAAAGCTAAAGGAGAAGAAGACTATAAAATCCAAGGATGGGTTTCCTTTGACAAATTGCATTGAGGATGTATTTCCTCTAATAGAAGACTATAAAAGTCAAGAATGGATTTCTTTTAGATGATCACATTAAGGAGGTGCCTACTCCCAAATTATGTATGGCTGAGCACCTACATTAAATACATGTTTCCTCTAAAGAAGTAGGAAATTTTGCAAGATGGTGCTTCATTGAAGCTTGGAAAGGAAGTAAATAAATATAAAATAAAAAGATAATAAATTAATAAACTTCCACCTACTAACAAAAGGCAGAGGGGGAGGGAGGCTCCCGACCTAACAAACGAACTTAATAACAACAACAACAAGAATAACAATAACAATAAAAATTATAAATGATGAATGATGTTGTGGACCTGTGATGGTCTTGTGAGCTAAGGATCCTCTGAACAAACCATGGAAACACCTCTGTTTTGAGGCCTTGGACAGACTTTAGATATGAAGTGTTATTATAGTCGGATTGATGATTAGGTGAGATGAGCGCCTGCAATTTAAAGAAAAGAGAACTCGGAGTAAGAAAACCATAATCGTGGATCTATAGACGGCGATAAGACTAAGAGGGGGAAAATATTACCCTTATTTTTCTATTTTTGTCACTACTTTATAGGAAAAAAATTGTTTATATGCATCTACAAATGAAACTCTATTGTGTTAAATTGGTTGAAATAAGCAATGGATATTGAAATTGTTAAATTTATATTAAAAAAGGAAGATAAATGAAGTCCTCTTTATGCATATGTTGAGTTAAATATGGAATGCATGAAAAGTATCCTGAATGGCATGATTTTAATCATTCATATTAAAAAATGTCATCATTTTACTACTATATTGGCTTAATGATTTTATGGTAAATGAATGAAGAGGAAAGCTTTCATTTGAAAGTAGTTGTTGCTATTTTAAAAGATAAAGAAGACGAAAGAACATATGAATTGATGATGGTATCTGATAGGAAGTTCTATTGTAATGTTGAATAATTGTTGTAGTGAACCATCTCTATGTTGAATTGGAAAGTAAAAGCTAGTGGGAGCAACATGAAGTGGTTTGATGGACCTGACATTCAAGGTTCAATTTCAAAAATGAAATGTAGGAAAAAAACTTGCAGCATTTGTGTAATTTAAAGATTAGATTTGGTAAGAGTATCCCCATCCATTTATGAAGAATGTACATTTGTAAATAAGCGTAAAAATAGAGTTCATGTGTTTTGAACAATTCAACACCAAGGAAAATGTTGAATTTAAGAGGGAGGGGAATGTAATGCCCTTTGTTGAGACCCCATGGAATTTATCATGTGTATGATGTAAGTAATATGTAATGATTGTATGGAATATTAAAATTTTTAATTTACATTTTGACATTATTATTTAATAAAAATAAAAAACTGGCTTCGGTGGTGGCCAAGCGCTGAAGCGATGGGGGACAGGAGAATTCGCCAAGGGAGATAAGGGGGTTTGTAAATGGCCTATTGGGTCATGTTTTAATCCTGTTATTAACTTATTTACCCACAAAAATACCTTTGTACTTGTTTAAATCTTGAACCCCTACTTTAATCCCTAAATTTATTTCTTATTGATAAGTGTATTTAGTGGATGATTAGGTGGGGTGAATTGTGTCTTTGACATGATACTCATAGATAAAAACCATATATGGATTTTGAAAGTAATTCTATTTTGGGGTAAGTTCATGGAAGAATATATCAAAAAAATAATTGTGTGAGGGTGAACATAGGAGAGAACAATGAGCCGAGAGCACAGTGCATGGAGTGTAGTAAGGAGAAGAGGTTGTGGTTCATGCCAAATCCTAATTTTGGATGAGCCCAGTTGAACGAGATGACTCCTTTGAACCCATTAATATATGAACTGTGTGGCCACTGCATGGCCATGGTTGTATCTATGGAACGTTCTACTAAGTCTTTGGTTGTATGAAGGATTGTACTCCATGAAATGGCGAATTGGTGCGTGAACTGTTCTGTTGGATTTCCTAGGAGTAGGATAGAAGTGATGAGATTCACTATGGTGATATTGGAAAAAATCCAAAGTGGGAAGTTTTTTAATGAGAATTGTTTCAAAATAGGATCTAGGATCAAAGGTAAATCTCACAATTTGGTGTTACACACAATTATGCACAAAAACAGTAGAAAGAGTGAAATTAACACACATAGATATAAGATTCTAGAGCAATGAGTTCAGGATAAATGTGCTAGTAAACCTGTGTTTTGTTCAGAAAACAAGAAATGTTTTTTTCACCAAGCCAAAACTCAATACAGGAGCGGGATCATGCACTGCTTGGAAACACTAACAGCAACTGATCAAAGAGAATAGAAGCGACCTGAGAAATATTTTGTTTAGGCAGAAGAAGCTTTCAGGTTTACCAATGGTTTTTTTTGTAAAAATATTATGTAAGGCCATAGGCCTCTATGTAAGAAGTGAAATGCTTGAAGAACACCGATGTAAGTATGAAAGGACAGACTATGTTATTCTCTATGAATAAAATGATTTTTTCTTCAGAAATATATATATGGATAGAGGGCA
This sequence comes from Pseudotsuga menziesii, assembly GCA_001517045.1. Classification (NCBI taxonomy): domain Eukaryota; kingdom Viridiplantae; phylum Streptophyta; class Pinopsida; order Pinales; family Pinaceae; genus Pseudotsuga; species Pseudotsuga menziesii. Next base: position 27,024 of record LPNX010935317.1, on the reverse strand, counting down.
CAATGGAGCTATGCGGTGGGAGCATATATGACCTGGAACTAGCGAAGTAAGGAGTAGTTTTTTGTTTTCCTCTTAGTTTTGGAAGATGGCCAATAGAAGTTTGAAAATAATGACGAAGATACTCCAAAGATGTATTTGGACAGCATGGACTATGGCGAGGATAGTCCAATATTCATCTCACAGGAAGAGGTTATGCCCACACGAATGAGAGAAGTGGCGCAGGAAGAAAACATGATGGGGAATCCTCTTCAAGATAGAACCACACTTTTCCATTATTCAGGTGATGACTCTGGTGTAAAGGTGATGAACAGTGCAATTAAGAAGCGGCGTGGGATGAAATCTCATAAGAATAGTCCATAATTAATCGTGGGAAAATATATTGACATAGAACAAATTCTTGAATATCTATCACAGGCACTTGCCAGCCGCTTCTATGGAAAAATAGTCTCAAGAGACTCACTTCAGCATTAGATTACAGTGAATTATGAAGCATTGTTAGGTTACTTCCCAATATTCTACACACTCCCGCGCGGGTGGTTTTTAATTAATATGCGAAGCTCGGAAGATAACGTCAAGATTTTAAACCAAAACTGGAAATGGGGGCTGCCTGGTTTAATATTAAGGAAGTGGTCAATTGATTTTAATGCATATAAGGAACCACACAACATTCAGATGGTTTGGGTAATTCTTCCAGGATTACCAGTAGTTTTTTGGAAACCAAAGTGCCTCAAGGCCATTGGAAATAGACTGGGGAAGTTTATATCATTGGAGGAAAACTGGGAGAGCAAACTGGATAGGAGGTGTGCAAGAATCCTGGTAGAATTAGACATGAGAAATGGCCTTTACGAAGAACTCAAAATAATCATGCATGGTAGATGTTGGTGGCAACGTTTGGATTACTAGAAGATACCCTTCCGTTGCTTCAACTGCAGAGAAGTGGGCCATATACAGAAGGAGTGGCCAAGGGTTGCCACAAAGCCTCTATTCAAGAAAAAATGGGTACGAAAGGAAAAGAAAACTCAAATCGATAAGGAGTTTAGTACTGATATAGATCAGAAGGATATAGCTCAGAACAAGCATGAAACACCCAAATCTTCAAGCATCGACGGACAAAAGCTAGTGGAAGAGGAAAACAACAAAGAAGCTATGCACGATGGAAAAATAGAGAATAAGAAATCATGGGTTCAAGGTAGCAGATAAGGTGATAACTCCCAGTAAAGAGCAGGAGGTCCAAATCGCGAATGGAAAAGAACCATCCCCCTTTGAGAAAAAGGAAAATTCATTAGTCAAGGAGAACGAAGAAGAAGATAGGAAAAGTGACAAAATGAAGAAGGTGGCTGAGCTAGAGAGCCTGGTAAAAAATACAGGAAAAGGTACCATGAAAAGTCAACAAATCTTATCATCAGTAGCTGGTCTATCATGCTAGGATAAAGGTACCACTCTATCCCAAAATGAAAAGGTTCTCCCTTTAATTAAATCACATGAATAAAAACATACCTGTCTTGCAAAGCCTAAGAAAGAAGTTATCAAGAGCTCATATGAGCTCAGGCCTCACAACAACTCATCAAAATTAGATGAAGAGGTTTCCACAGGAGGCTTGGCTCTTAACCCCTCTTAGAAACCTAAACTAGGAAGGCACACTTTGTTTTCCAAAGCTTAGAGACAAGCCATGGTAGATGTAAAACTTGGGAAACAATCCACCCTTAAACGGGCTCTTAGAGTGCAGGCCCCTGAAGTAGGGTCATGATGCTGATAGTATCTTTCAACACAAGAGGTATGGGGGGAACTCATAAAAACTCATCCCTAAAACTATTGTTTAACAACCTTAAACCTTATTTTATAATGTTACAAGAAACGATGTTGGACAGAGACAGAGCATAATCCATTATGAAAGATATTCTAAAATATTGGGAGATGGAGAGTTTAGATGCCTTTGGACTTTCCCGGGGTTTAATAATAGCATGTAGTCTAGCACTACTCAAAATTTCCTCAAGGAAGATGGATTCAACATTAGAAACACAACTCTGTGATCAAGAGACAGGGTTAACCTTCACACTACTTAACGTTTATAGTCCATTCTATGACAGAAAGGATTTCTGGGAAAATTTCAAGTCATAAGGAGGTATGTACTAGCCAAATGTTATTATAGATGGAGATTTGAATCTAACATTATCAACTGGTGAAAGGTGGGGAGAGAACACCAAGAAAGACTCTTTGCCCTCTTAATTTCATAATCTTTTTGAGGAAAAGCATTTGGTATATGTGGCTCCCATTAAACTAGAACCAACATGGAGAAATAAAAGGGGAGGCCAACAAGCCATATCCAAAAGATTGGATCGATTTCTAATCAAAGACAATCTCTTGAATGAGAACTTGATCATAAAATCAGCAGTTGAAACTAGTGGAATCTCATATCACAAACCAATTTCTCTACTGATAACTGCTCCTCAGAAAAAACCCCCAGCTCCTTTTAAATTCAATCCACAATGTCTGGAAGATGAACAGTATAGAGAGCAGATATCTAATGCCTGGCATCCTATCCAAAGTAACCATAATTGCAGCAAGATGCAACAATTAGAAAACAATTTAACAATGGAAAAGAAGATTTCTAAAGAATGGAACATAGCCCATAAGACATGAATGCAAAAATACCTGAAGGAAACATAAGAGAAAATAGAAGCACTATTTAAAGATAATAAGGAAGGGGTTTTCAGTGAGGAAGAAAATAAAAAGATGAAGGAGCTAGAAAAAACAAAAGAAAAAATTTTGTCCATTGAAGAAAAAGAGCTAAGACTTAAGAGTAGAGCTCTATGGCTCGAAGCAGGAGACAAAAATTCCAAATTCTTTCACAACTATGCAAGACATAGAAGAAACATAAACACTATCAGTGAGATTAAAAACTAGGAAGGTAGACTACTCATATCCTTTGAGGAAAAGGCCAATGCAGGGGTATGTTATTTCCAGAATATTTTCAAAGAACCTGATGGATGCCCTATACAGGAAATATTGAAGGTTATGGGTTTCTTCCCTAGGCTGGTAATAGAAGAAATGAATGAGGAGCTGTCTAAGGAGGTTATAGAGGAGGAAATTAGATACACTTTGCACTCTTTTCAAAAAGGCAAAAGCCCAGGTCCTGATGGTTTGACAGTGGAATTGTCACATGCCCCAATTTTGCAAAATAATATTATCTTATTTGATTTTATTCCAAGACATTATGTTAAATTTTATGTTAAAGTTGTAACTGATGACTCAATAGAGTCAAGGATGTGGAATGTAATTATGAATATTTTAATTATAAATAAATAAAAAGTGGAGACAACAGCTTGGGAGAGCTATTAAAAGAGTTTTTACTAGTCAAGTTGGTGGAGGAGACTGGGTGGAGAGCAAATGGACAAGTGGCAGCATCCTCAAACACTTCCAATGTTGCAGGTGGCAACCTCCCTACATTTGAGGTCATGATTCCCCAAGAAAGTGGGATCAGAGCAGGTGGCTCAATTAATGACAACTAACACAAAAAGACCTAGGCAATTTTAATAAAAATGCCCATTGAAGAGAGATGAGGCTGCTCATTCCAAGAGGAGAATCATTCAGGTGAATGTACTTCAAGGATTTCATTGGGAAGGGAATTTATGGAAAGTGTTTGAGGGGTAAACTACAGAGAAGGATCTAGTACAGCTATTCAGCTAAAATATCTTACTGCTAAGTGCAGAGTTTGTACTGAGTCATTGGACCAGTATTTTGTTGCTTGCTCCACCCAGTTCCAGCCAAGGAGACCAGGAACAGGCTCGAGGGTCTTCAGAAGATGCTGTTTGAGCGCTCTACAGGATTTGGTAGGGAGGAACAACCTCCCAACGCTGTTGTCATCCAGCTTTAAAAACAGGTTCTACTGTCTTTTATTTGCTGTGTTAAAGTTTATTTTGAAGTATGATTGAATAATGTAAGATTTATATGTCATGTAATGAACTGATTAGAATTTATAATCTTTTAGTTGTTGAATGTTAAATCTATTTTTGAATGAGATAGTCCTACCTGTGTTTTTCCCCATCTGGATAAACCAGATCGTACTCTAGCACAAGTAGTGTGTTTAAGATAGATGAAGATATGATAGAAATCTGGATGGATTAGAATTATTTTGTATTTTAGAATAACAGAGTAATTTATTTCTGTATATAGATGTTTTCTGGAAAGGATACTATTCTGTCTAATTAAGTTATGGTTTAAAAACTAGACTAATGCTTTAGGAATGCTATCAAAGAAGTATACTTAATACTTTTAAAAAATAGTAAGTTTATTTCTTTTAGTATGTTGATTATTGTAAATAGGTTAATTATCTTATTCAGAACTGTATTTTCTGCAAAATGAAACTACTAACCTGTCACATAGGAAAAAAAGATTCAACTTAGATATATACTCATTTATTTCTGTGAAGAAAGAATTAAGTCACTTTACAGAGTTACTTTATTGTACATACTGCTTAACTATTTCTACAAATGATTCATATTTCAAGTAGGATAATTCTAGTATAGTCTTTTTATCAATAAATTAAGAACAACCATTATAAAAATATAGCAAAGAAATAATAACAAAAACCTATTTAGGTACTTATCAAATAAACTGAATATAATGCTAAATAATATTAAATAAATATTATTTATATATGAAGAAATTCATTTAAAATGATTTAAACAAAAATCAACTATAAAGAATGTGCAGGGTCGAAACCCTCATTAGAGGAAATTTGGGGTCTAAAAAGGGCCTTATAAGAAAACGTGCCAAAATAAGTTTTTGTGAGTTGGAATTCAG
>LPNX010935317.1:0-21977 GCA_001517045.1 Pseudotsuga menziesii | reverse complement strand
CTTTCTTCCTCCAAAATTAATCAATATTATTTTATTATTTTAACTATTATTTTATTATTTTCCTTAGGAGGCCCATTTTAGATCCCAAAATTCCTCTAATGGAAAATATTAAACATTATAAATTATAGTATTAATGTTATAACTTTATAATTTATAGCATAACATTATAATTTACAAGTAACAACAATATAATCAGTTAAGCACTAATCCAAAGATTTGGATTATTTAGTTTTCTAAAAATATCAACTATTAAACATTATTACAGTCCTCTAAGGATAGAGAAGAAAATATCAAAGAAAGTATAAGCACTTCATATCTGTAACAAACAATTATTTAACATGCATTATTAAAACTAACCTACAGAATAATTTAAGAAATTATTTATACATAGGTTACTAACAGAATTTAACTTTGCTCGGATAATCGAGATTATTAACGATTATTATGATAAAAAAAAAATAGCAGAACAGATAAATATAATATATTTAATAGAAGATAATTTAAATAGTAAAAATATCTTTACACAGTCGAGTTAGGGTGAAACCCTAATGCACAAAATTACATTTAGAGCAACAAAATAACCGAGTCAGAGCTCAGGAAGGACGAATCTCTTTACTTCAAGTTTAAACAAAGATTGGCTTGATAGGCCGTGAATACTTCTTCACATAACTGTACATAGAGCTAGTAAAAACAAAATTTACAAGTCACGACATAAGCCGGAAAACCCTGCTAATAGCAAGGGTTTCGTAAAACTAAACAAGCTAACCAAGAAAACAATAAACCACAAGGGTTTTTGCAGCCTACAACATCCAACCGAAAATGTTCCATAAAGAAACGAACAAGTGTGGGTTGCCATGGGTTGACCAATGCTTACTGTAACCAAGAATCCGACCCAATTCATTGCAGCAGCAACAAGGAGAAGTGTCATTCATCACCTGCAAATAAGAAACCACAACGTTAACATTCTTGCACTATAATAAAAAATGAGTTAAAAAAATAATTTAAAAAACTGTTAAGAGAGTCCTCTCTTACCTGTGAACAAGAGTAATGTAGCCACCAATGAACAGGAGTGCCACCACCAGCAAGATGAACAACAAACCCTTCATCTCTATTGTGACAAAGACGGGTTTTCACGAGTGCAAACCACTGCTAGTAGCAACAAGGAGAAGGGAGCAACGACCAACCAAGAAGTGGACCAAAGAGCTCAAAATTGTCACAAATCGATGCATAAGGACACACTCTCACAAACCCTATCATAGACTAGGCCATAAGTTAAGTCACGGTCTTTAACAAATCATTGCCATGATAACTCACAACCCTATCAACTTTCCCAACGAGAAAGCCGTGGAGGATTGAACCCAAGGAAACCTACTCACAGTTCTAATTGCATGCAAAATGTCATGACTCTCCTCAAAACTTTGCAGGAAGGGCTCACGGTGCAGGCAAGGCTTCGAAAACGACGAAGATGGATAGAATGTGGAAAAACAGGACGCAGAGCTCTTATCATTTTACAGTAGGCTAAACATGGCGGTTGTGGAGGAATTGTAGAGCAGCCCGAAGGACGAAATACACGGGGAAGAATGAGAAGAGTAGGGTTCGTAAACGCTTATATTTTCCCAACACTTGGCTGAAAAAGAACCGCGTGTTCACGCAAAGAAATCAACCATGCAGTGGGTAAAATGTATAGTTCCTGCATGCAATCAAATTTCAATTATTCAATATAATTTGATGCCCAATCCTTTAAACATAATCTCGGCTTAATCATATAGTATATCAATCATTTACGAAGGTTCCACGTTATCTAGGGTCAACCAACAATTGCATGATATAAGCTATGAACACATAATTTATAAACCTTCAAATCTTTTGCCAAATATTATATTATAGTCATTGTATAGTTGGAAATGAAGGCGAATTCAAAGACTTTGTTCTTTTATACATAACTTTACCTATAATCTAATCATTGGAGTGGTATAATGCCACCTCCTCTCTCCTTTGCAATTTATAAAATGAACTTTATATTTCAATGTTAATTTATATCGAGCTATCGGTTGACTATAGAATCATCGAATCTCGTAAACCATATTAATGCCAAAGTATTTGCATGTTGATACATACCCAAAGTAAGTTATGGTTATACTTGCTCAAATTATTTAAGTTTAGAACCTTAGTTCATCACTAATTTGATCCAATTAGTCATAACATAAATATTATAATTACATATGTAGATAAGCCTTGAGCTATCGAAGCTAGGTTTATAAAGTAAATCTTATGATACTTAGGAGATAAAAATAAAAAAGGCTATTTCATTTCCTAGCCAAACTTTGATAATAAAATATTTCTAATAAACTATGCATAGCTAATCATATTGTCACCAACATTTATGTTGTGACTTGATAATGTTTTTAGAACATAGTTTAATTTGGATCATGAGCTTTAATGAACCCTATCTGTTTATAATCATAACTACTGATAAATTTGAATGTATTATAAACAAGATAATTTGTGTAGATATCGTTGAATATCATAGAAATTATAGATCAGTGGGTGACAAATACTCGGATTATGGCTATGAGTCCTATACATAACTCAAATCAACAAAGAATAATAACTTTTGGCTGTTTACCAACCATGACAAGTACTTTTAGCTTTTCCATGTTTTGATTTGTAACATAAGTTTTTAGAACTATCTAGTACTTGCATGAGATAATAAATCAATCTCTCTTAATAAAGTGAGATAAGTTAAGTAATGTGGTCAGAGGCTTAATCCAAAAGAAGTAATATAAAATAAAATAAGAAACTAGAGTGAAACCATCTCACTAAACTCTAAGTGCTTAGGACTTGGTACTCTACTGTAATGTTTAGAACCTTTTAGATGGAAATCTTCATTACAGAGGATGAATAACTAGAAATCGCTTATACCAATATTATAAGTCGATAATGTATTTTACTGTTAGAATAATCATTACAGCATTACATGTTATGCACTCTAGGTGGAATTAACTTATGACAAAGATCACAAGTTGTGAACCAAGGAAAATAATAACAGTTGCTATTTACATTCAAGAAAGAAACTCTTCTATACATATATCGTTGACAAAAATAATTGGAAGAAACAAACTGCTTGTTTTACCTCATAGAAGTAGATGGATCTATAACAACTTATTTTACTCAGCTATGTATTTTGCAAATAGAAATATATCTGAATGCTTTATGGAATTTAATAGGTGTTACTCGATCTTTCTTACCTATAAACCTGTGAGGACAAGTAAAATTTATGTGTTAGTTCAAAAGCTAAGTAAGCCCCAAAATCCAAGACAGATCCACCTACTTGTCGCAAATTAAAAACTCATCAGCAAACTGGAAGTTAAAATTATTGTTCAAAATAAACCTAACCTTGTATCAAAAGTAGAATGCTAAGTTACTTAATTAAGATTATGCATTAACTAATCTGGTAACCAATTCTTTTATAGATAATTGTTAGCTGTTAGCAGACCGTATTCTCAATATTTTTATGTATTTTCAAAAATTTTAAATTTTATGAAAATTTTGGGTTTTGACATGTGGTATCGGAGCACAAGGTTCAAACACTAGGCCTTGATGAATCCCAACTAGCTTTGATGAAATAGTAAATTAAATTATTATGCTGATGTATTTTATTTTAAATGTTATTCAATAGAGAATTGTTTTATGAAGTTTAACAGGCAGGAATGGAAAGGCTGGAAGAGTATGCAAAGGAGGAGTCTCCAGTTACTGAGACATGAAATCTACCAAGAGATCCTATACCAAAGGATTTAACTACCAATTCCTCAGAATTGTTACAAACTGTAAAAGATCTAAAAACTGAAATGGAGTCTATAAAACAAGAAAATGAAAGGATTTCTAGGGCTCAAGAAGAGTTGAATCAGATCCTAACTGAAAAGTTTCAAACTGAGGGTAGGGGTAGAAGAACAAAATCAGAAGATACCAGTCATCAACGTTAATCCAAAAAGATAAAACATACTAAAACTGAAAGTAGTTCGTCTTCTGAAGTGTTTGGTGAACAACGGAATTACCATTCTACTAGTGACAGTAGTGATGATAATCAATACACTAAAAAGAGGAAATACAAACATTATGAGGAAATTTCCATGGAATTCAAAAATATAAAACCACTAACCTTTAATGGAGAGACTGAGAAGGGGGAGGAAGTTGAATCCTGGTTATCTGGGATGAAGAAGTACTTCCAAATATATAACTATTCTAACTAGTTAAAGGCTAGAATGGCTATTTATAACCTCTCAGGAAAGACTGACATTTGGTGGCAGGACTTGAAAAGAGTTGAAGGCATAAAAGAGAAAAATGTAAATTGGAGTACCTTTAAGAGGTATTTCAAAAAGAAATTTCTATCTGAGCAATATTATGAAGAGAGAGCTAAAGAGTTTTATGAGCTGAAGTTAGGATCAATGACAATGAAGGATCTGAACAGTAAGTTATTAAGTCTACTTAGGTATGTATAATACCTCGTAGATGAGAAACCAAAGGTACAATGATTTCTTAGTTGCCTCCCTTATCATATTAAGGATAGAATTGAATATGATAACCCAAAGACCTTGGAAGAAGCTATGAGAAAAGCTAACTTCTGCTTTGAGCAGAATTGGAAGAAAGAAAGCTTAGCCAACTGGAAAGCTAAGAAAAATAATAATCAGTTTGAACAAAAGAAGAAGGATTTTGTGCCTAACAGAAATTTTAAGAACAATAAGGCCAAAAATTATCCTAATAACAAGAACTTCCAAGGAATTAAGAACAATACACCCAACAACCAGAATAATTCCAAAGATAAAGATTTTGCAAATAATCATGGAAATTTTACCAAGAGCTATGAACACAAAGAGCCTGTCAAGTGCTGGGAGTGTAATGGCCCACACAATGCTTCAGTCTGTCCAAACTGGAAGAATACTAGTAACAACATTCATACCATGCAAGAGGAGATGACCGTTGGGGAACTAGCGAGGACCATGCCTAGAATTAACGCAACTTTGGAGAATCGACAAGTTGAATATCAGACTTCCATGGTGGAAGTAGAAGGTACGATAAATCAGACCCCTGTAACTATTTTGATTGATCCAGGAGCTAGTCTCAGTTATATTGCACCTTAGATAGTAGAAAAATGTAAGTTATCTGTTGATAAGTTTGAGAATTCATGGGTAGTTCAGTTAGCCACTGGTGCTAAAAGAAAAGTAACTTGTTTTGTGAAAGAATGTGTATTAGTTATGGATAAATTTGAAACTGTTGTTAAATTTAATGTTTTGCCACTTGGTTCTTATGATTTTCTAATTGGTATGGACTGGTTAGAACAACATAGAGTAATTCTGAACTGTTACGATAAAACTTTCACATGCTTAAACAATGATGAAAAACCAGTAAGTGTTAAAGGGATTCCTAGAAAAACTACTGTAAGGAAGATTTATGCTTTACAACTTAAAAGAGCTGTTAGAAAGGGATGTAAAGCTTACACGGTAATAATAACTGACGAGGAAAGTTTAATTAAAACAAATAAGTTAAAATTGGAAGACATACCAGTCTTAAGAGAATATGTTGATGTATTCCCAGAAGAGATTCAGGGATTACCTCCGAAAAGGGAATTGGATTTCACCATTGAACTGGTACTGGGTGCAGTACCTAGTTCAAAAGCCCCATATCGAATGAATATACTTGAGATTAATGAATTAAAATCTCAGTTAAAAGAATTAATTGATAAAAAGTATATTCGACCAAGTGTGTCTCCCTGGGGGGCACCTGTTATCTTCGTCAAGAAGAAGGACGGAACTATGCGACTTTGCATAGATTACTGTCAGTTAAACAAGATGACCATTAAAAATCGATATCCATTGCCCCGCATAGATGATCTATTTGACCAACTACGAGGAGCCACAGTATTTTCAAAAATAGATTTAAGGTCTGGGTATCATCAAGTAAGGACTAAAGATGAGGACATCTTAAAGACGGATTTCAGAACTAGATATGGTCATTATGAATTTGTCGTAATGCCATTCGGGCTTACTAATGCCCCAGCTGTCTTCATGTGTTTAATGAATAATGTTATGCATAAGTATTTAGATAAGTTTGTAGTCGTATTTATCGATGAAATTCTAATCTATTCGAAAACTGAAGAAGAACATAAAGAACATCTAAAAATTGTTTTGCAAGAGTTGCAAGAACATCAACTCTTTGCAAAGTTTAGTAAATGTGATTTCTTCAAGGATAAGATTTAGTATTTAGGTCACGTGGTGACCAAGGAAGGAATTTCTGTAGAGCCTGAAAAGATAAGGGCAATCAAAGATTGACAAGTTCCTAAGGATGTGAAGGATGTTCGATCTTTCATGGGCATTACCGGTTACTACCAGAGGTTCATTGAAGGTTTTTCGAGGATATCAAATCCGATAGCTTCTTTGTAGAAGAAAGGAAAGAAGTTCGACTGGAATCAGAAATGTGAAGAAAGCTTTAAAAAGTTAAAAACTTTATTAACCATCACACCTATTTTAAGAATAGCAGATCCTAATAAAGAATTTGTGGTGTGCACTGACGCCTGCAAGGATGGCTTAGGCGGTGTTCTGACTCAAGAAGGGCATGTTATTGCCTATGAGTCTAGAAAGTTAAAAGTTCACAAAAAGAGTTATGCAACATATGATCTGGAACTAGCAGCGGTAATGCACGTCTTAAAGATGTGGCGACATCACCTAATTGGCAGAAAATTTGTTTTAATGATTGATAATAAAGGATTGAAGTATCTTTTAGATCAGCCTAATATAAATGCCAGACAAGCTAGGTGGTTATCTTTCTTAAGCGAGTATGATTTTGAAATGCAGCATATAAAAGGTAAAGGAAAGAAAGTCGCTAATGAATTAAGTAGGAACGCAAGGCTGAATTTCACAACAACAATCAACACCTATGTTTCAGACTTAGATGAACAACTTAAGGAAGGAATAAAACAAGATGAAATTTACCAGAATTTGCAAGCTAAAGTTAAAGAAAATCTAACAAAAAATTTAATACAAGTTTACAATGTAAATGAAAAAGAATTTTTACTTTATAAAGATAAACTGTATGTACCTAACGTACCTAAAGTCAAGCTGTTAATTCTGGATGACATTCATACAACACCATATTCAGGTCATCCAGGTTATCAAAAGACTATAACCATGTTAAGAAAAGAGTATTTCTGGCCAAATATGAAAACTGAACCAGCAGAATATATTGCAAGGTGTTTGGAATGTCAACAGGTAAAAACTGAACACCAACACCTAGCTGGTTTGCTACAGCCTTTACCCATCCCCAGCTAGAAATGGGAGATAATTAGTCTGGATTTTATTACTGGGCTGCCTAGAAATCAAAATCAGAATGATTCTATCATGGTAGTAGTTGATAAGTTAAGCAAAGCAGCACACTTTATACCTATTAAAACTACTTATAAAGCTGCCAACATAGTTGACATTTTTCTAAAACAAATTTTCCGCTTGCATGGAGTCCCAAAAGTTATAATCTCAGATAGAGATCCTAAGTTTATAGGAAATTTTTGGAAGTCCTTGTTTAAAGGGTTAAACACTACATTAAATTTTAGTACTTCTTTCCATCCTAAAACATATGGACAAACTGAAAGGGTAAACCAGGTACTGGAAGATTTATTAAGAATATATGTGAAAGACTAGCCAGGTAAATGGGAGGATTATTTACATCTGGTAGAATTTGCTTATAATAATAATTATCAGACATCAGACAGATTTAGTCCTTTTGAAATTTTATATGGACGAAAATGTAATACTCCTATCTCTTGGAGTAATCCAATAGATTGATTGGTATTAGGTCCAGAACTGTTAAAAGAGATGGAAGAAATTGTAAAACAAGTGCAGGGAAATCTGAAAATGGCACAGGATCGACAGAAAAGTCAAGCAGACTTAAAAAGAACTCCAAAGGAGTTTCAGGTAGTTGAAGATGTGTTCATCAAGGTAAGGCCCAAAAAGAGCTCTCTGATATTGGGGATTCGCGCAAAATTGACACATCGTTACTGTGGCCCATTTGAAATTATGTCTAGGATTGGACAAGTAGCTTATCAATTAGCATTACCAACTAATTTAAGAGTAGATAATGTTTTTCACATTTCCATTTTAAAGAAATATGTTCATGATGCTACTCATGTTGTTAACTAGAATGATGTATAGGTGGAACCAGAAGGGGATTTTCTGGTGGAACCGGACTATATCCTCAAGAGGAGGGAGATTACACTTCGAAACCGCACCATTGGATAGGTAAAGGTGCAATGGAAGCACCTTAGTCCAGAGGAAGCCACCTGGGAATTGGAAAGTAAAATGTGAGATGCATATCCAATTCTGTTCCAAGGGAATTCTGAGGATGAAGAATAAATAACATCAAGGACGATGTTATATTCTAAGGGGGTGTGTATGTCACATGCCCCAATTTTGCAAAATAATATTATCTTATTTGATTTTATTCCAAGACATTATGTTAAATTTTATGTTAAAGTTGTAATTGATGACTCAGCAGAGTCAAGGATGTGGAATGTAATTATGAATATTTTAATTATAAATAAATAAAAAGTGGAGACAACAGCTTGGGAGAGCTGTTAAAAGAGTGTTTACTGGTCAAGTTGGTGGAGGAGACTGGGTGGAGAGCAAATGGACAAGTGGCAACATCCTCAAACACTTCCAATGTTGCAAGTGGCAACCTCCCTGCATTTGGGGTCATGATTCCCCAAGAAAGTGGGATCAGAGCGGGTGGCTCAATCAATGACAACTAACCCAAAAAGACCTAGGCAATTTTAATAAAAATGCACATTCAAGAGAGCTAAGGCTGCTCATTCCAAGAGGAGAATCATTCAGGTGAATGTACTTTAAGGATTTCATTGGGAAGGGAATTTCTGGAAAGTGTTTGAGGGGTAAACTGCAGAGAAGGATCTAGTACAGCTATTCAGCTGAAAGATCTTGCTGCTGAGTGCAGAGTTTGTACTGAGTCATTGGACCACTATTTTGTTGCTTGCTTCACCCAGTTCCATCCAAGGAGACCAGGAACAGGTTCGGGGGTCCTGAGAAGATGCTGTTTGAGTGCTCTCCAGGAGTTTGTAGGGAGGAATAGCCTCCCAACGTTGTTGTCATCCATCTTTAAAAACATGTTCTACTGTCTTTTATTTGCTGTGTTAAAGTTTATTTTGAGTAAGAATGAATAATGTAAGATTTATATGTCATGTAATGAACTGATTTGAATTTATAATCTTTTAGTTGTTGAATGTTAAATCTGTTTTTTAATGAGATAATCCTACCTATGTTTTTCCCCATTTGGATAAACCAGATCGTACTCTAGCACACGTAGTGTGTTTAAGATAGATGAAGATATGATAGAAATCTGGATGGATTAAAATTATTTTGTATTTTAGAATAACATAGTAATTTGTTTCTGTATATAGATGTTTTCTGGAAAGGACACTATTATGTCTAATTAAGTTATGGTTTAAAAACCAGACTAATGCTTTAGGGATGCTATCAAAGAAGTATACTTAATACTTTTCAAAAACAGTAAGTTTATTTCTTTTAATATGTTGATTATTGTAAATAGGTTAATTATCTTATTCAGAAATGTATTTTATGCAAAATGAAACTACTAACCTGTCACATAGGAAAAAAAGATTCAACTTAGATAAGTACTCATTTATTTCTGTGAAGAAAGAATCAAGTCACTTTACAAAGTTACTTTATTGTACATATTGCTTAACTATTTCTACAAATGATTCATATTTCAAGTAGGATAATTCTAGTATAGTCTTTTCATAAATAAATTAAGAACAACAATTATAAAAATATAACAAAGAAATAATAACAAAAACCTATTTAGGTACTTATCAAATAAACTGAATATAATGTTAAATAATATTAAATAAATATTATTTATATATGAAGAAATTCATTTAAAATGATTTAAACAAAAATCAATTATAAAGAATGTGCAGGGTCAAAACCCTCAAAATATTAAACATTATAAATTATAGTATTAATGTTATAACTTTATAATTTACAGCATAAACATTATAATTTACAAGTAACAACAATCTAATTAGTTAAGCACTAACCCAAAGATTTGGATTATTTAGTTTTCTAAAAACATCAACTATTAAACATTATTACAGTCCTATAATGATAGAGAAGAAAATATCAAAGAAAGTATAATCACTTCATATCTGTAACAAAAAATTATTTAACATGCATTATTAAAACTAACCTACAGAATAATTTAAGAAATGATTTATACACAGGTTACTAACAGAATTTAACTTTTCTCAGATAATCGAGCTTATTAACGATTATTATGATAAAAAAATAGTAGAATAGAGAAATATAATATATTTAATAGAAGATAATTTAAACAGTAAAAATATCTTTACACAATCGAATTAGGGCGAAACCCTAATGCACAAAATTACATTTAGAGCAACAAAATAACTGAGTTAGAGCTCAGGAAGGACGAATCTCTTTACTTCAAGTTTAAATAGAGATTGGCTTGATAGGCCGTGAATACTTCTTCACATAACTGTACACATCTAGCTAGTAAAAACAAAATTTACAAGTCACGGCATCAGCCGAAAAACCGTGCTAACAGCAAGGGTTTCGTAAAACTAAACAAGCTAACCAAGAAAACAGTAAACCATAAGGGTTTTTGCAGGCTACAAAATCCAAGCGAAAACAATCCATAAAGAAACAAACAAGTGTGGGTTTCCATGGGTTGACCAGGGCTTACCGTAACCAAGAAGCCTACCCAATTCATTGCAGCAGCAGGAAGGAGAAGTGTAATTCGTCACCTGTAAATAAGAAACCACAATGTTAACATTCTTGCACTATAATAAAAAATGAGTTAAAAAAATAAGTTAAAAAATATTAAGAGAGTCCTCTCTTACCTGGGAACAAGAGTAATGTAGCCACCAACAAACAAGAGCGCCGCCACCAGCAAGACGAACAACAAACCCTTCATCTCTATTGTGACAGAGATGGGTTTTCATGAGTGCAAACCACTGCTAGCAGCAACAAGGAGAAGGGAGAAATGACCAACCAAGAAGTAGACCGAAGAGCTCAAAACTGTCACAAATCAATGCATAAGGACACACTCTCACAAACCCTATGACAGACCAGGCCATAAGTTAAGTCACGGTCTTTAACAAATCATTGCCAGGATAACTCACAACCCTCTAAACTTTCCCAACAAGCAAGCAGTGGAGGATTGAACCCAAGGAAAACTACTCATAGTCTTAACTGCATGCAAAATGTCACGGATTTCCTCAAAAATTTGCAGGAAGATCTCACAGTGGAGGAAAGGCTTCGAAGATGACAAAGATGGATAGAATGTGGCAAAACAGGACACAGAGCTCTTATAATTTTACAGTAGGGTAAACATGGTGGCTGTGGAGGAATTGCAGAGCAGCTTGAAGGCCGAAATACACAGGGAATAAAGACAAGAGTAGGGTTTGTAAACCCTTATATTTTCCCAACACTTGGATGAGAAAGAACCACGTGTTCACACAAAGAAATCAACCATGCAGTGGGTAAAATGTATAGTTCCTGCATGCAATCAAATTTCAATTATTCAATATAATTTGATGCCCAATCCTTTAACATAATCTCAGCTTAATCATATAGTATAGCAATCATTTACTGAGGTTCCACGTTATCCATGGCCAACCAACAATTGCATGATATAATCTATGAACACATAATTTATAAACCTTCAAATCTTTTGCCAAATATTATATTATAGTCATTGTATAGTTGGAAACGAAGGAAAATTCAAAGACTTGGTTCTTTTATACATAACTTTACCTATAATCTAATCATTGGAGTGGTCTAACGCCACCTCCTCTCTCCTTTGCAATTTATAAAATGAACCTTATATTTCAATGTTAATTTATATCGAGCTATCGATTGACTATGGAATCATCGAATCTCGTAAACCATATTAATGCCAAAGTATTTGCATGTTGATACATACCCAAAGTAAGTTATGGTTATACTTGCTCAAATTATTTAAGTTTAGAACCTTAGTTCATCACTAATTTGATTATCTAATTAGTCATAGCATAAATATTATAATTACATATGTAGATAAGCCTTGAGCTATCGAAGCTAGGTTTATAAAGTAAATCGTATGATACTTAGGAGATGCAAATAAAAAGGCTATTTCATTTCCTAGCCAAAGTTTGATAATAAAATATTTCTAATAAAGTATGCATAGCTAATCATATTGTCACCAAGATTTATGTTGTGACTTGATAATGCTTTTAGAACATAGTTTAATTTGGATCATGAGCTTTAATGAACCCTATCTATTTATAATCATAACTACTGATAAATTTGAATGTATTATAAACAAGATAATTTGTGTAGGTATCGTTGAATATCATAGAAATTATAGATCAGTGGGTGACAAATACTCAGATTATGGCTATGAGTCCTATACATAACTCAGATCAACAAAGAATAATAACGTTTGGCTGTTTACCAACCATGACAAGTACTTTTATCTTTTCCATGTTTTGATTTGTAACATAAGTTTTTAGAACTCTCTAGTACTTGCATGAGATAATAAATCAATCTCTCTTGAAGAATTGAGATAAGTTAAGTAATGTGGTCAGAGGCTTAATCCAAAAGAAGTACTATAAAATAAAATAAGAAACTAGAGTGAAACCGTCTCACTAAACTCTAAGTCCTTAGGACTTGGTACTCTACTGTAATGTTTAGAACCTTTTAGACAGCAATCTTCATTACAGAATATGAATAACCATAAATCGCTTATACCAATATTATAAGTCGATAATGTATTTTACTGTTAGAACAATCATTACAGCATTACAGGTTATGTACTCTAGGTGGAATTAACTTATGACAAAGATCACAAGTTGGAACCAGGGAAAATAATAACTGTCACTATTTACATTCAAGAAAGAAATTCTTCTATACATATATCATTGAAAAAGTAATTGGAAGAAACAAACTACTTGTTTTACCTCATAGAAGCAGATGGATCTGTAATAGCTTATTTTACCGAGCTATGTATTTTGCAAATAGAAATATATCTGAATGCTTTATGGAATTTAATAGGCGTTACTCAATATTTCTTACCTGTATACCTGTGAGGACAAGTAAAATTTATGCGTGTTAGTTTTTCAACATTCAGCTAGCATTATGTTAGGATCTTTACTGAGAGAATAACAAGTACAGCAATCAAACACAAGAGACAATGAACACAGTGTTTTTGATCGGGGAAACCATAAAGGAGAAAACCCTGCAACTTCCTCAGAGATAGAATCAAAACCAAAACAGTAAAAGCCCCAAAACAATAAGATGCACTCCCGACAGCAGTAGTCTTCTTCTTGTCTAGTCCCAGTGTATTTCCTTCCTCACTAATGCGCCACACTTGAGTGAGTGAGTGATGTGTATGATAAATAGAGAGGCTCACTCTCTATTTATATTCTTTCTTTCACTTGAAGTGCACTCAATCATGTCGGCCTCACTTAACAATTACTTACTAGAGCCGACATCTCTATGAGTGTCTAATAACCCTAGTGCCCCGAAACTGTGGGGACTTTAACAATGACTTGACATGACTTATTTACATTATTGATCCTCTCGATTGGAACATTAGGGTATGACAACATGACTCAAATACATAATGGATACATCCTGGAATAAACATCGAGTTACAATACATAAGATACATAGATGAATACATTCTAAAGTTACAAATACATCAACACTCCCTCTTAACTAGGAAGGTATTCTTTCGACACAATTTTCAGCACTGGTCTTCTTCTCTGTATCAGCTGGATCATCTCATCTTCAAGTCATCTTTGTCTTCAAGTCATATTCATCTTCAAGTCGTCTTCATCATCGGATCTGGATCATCTCTCGATCTAGATCATCATGGGACATCATCACTGGATCTGGAACATCTCTCGATATGGATCATCTTCACTGGACTAAATCTGGATCATCCTCACTGGCTGTCATCATTGGATCTAGATCATCACTCAATCTGGATCATCATTGGCTATCATCATTGGATCTGGATCATCACTCGATCTAGATCATCCCTGGTGCTGTCTCACGATTCTCCTCGTCACAGGAAGTTCTATAGAGCCAGCCCTTTTTGATGCCGATTGTAGGCCTAGCTTCCATGTAGGTCTTTTCCTAGCACTTACATCTGACCTACTCATCAAAAAGGCACACCCAGCACTCACATATGATCATATAAGAACCAATCCTATAATCACATCAGAAAGGCCCAGCACTCACATTCACCAACATGATAGGACATCACTATCATCTGTGAAAATGATTCAGCACTTATATCTAACCTACTCATCAGAAAGGAACATCCATCTAGGCGGGAACACATCGTACCATAGTGATGAATGACTCTCACCCAGGCCGGAACACATCCTACCACAATGATGAAATATTTCCACACATTCACCTAGGCCGGAACACATCCTACCACAATGATGAATGACTCTCACCCAGGCCAGAACACATCCTACCACAATGATGAATGACTCTCACCCAGGCCGGAACACATCCTACCACAATGATGAAATTTTTCCACACATTCACCTAGGCCGGAACACATCCTACCACAATGATGAAAGCTTTCCACACATTCACCCAGGCCGGAACACATCCTACCACAATGATGAATGACTCTCACCTAGGCCAGAACACATCCTACCACAATGATGAAATATTTCCGCACTTACATTCACCCAGGCCGGAACACATCCTACCACAATGATGAAAGGGCCTACACTTACATCCACCTAGGCGGGAACACATCCTGCTCACAATGATGGAAAGGATTGCACTCACATCTAATCTTGTAGGAACCAATCCTACAGTCATATCATAATGGCCCCTAGTCCTCCTCGACTGAGCTACCTGGTAACTGACCAGGTGCCTCCATTCTCCTAGAGAATGGTAGTTTCCCTTACATCCGACCTACTCATCGGAATGGCCAACACTCACATCTGACATGGAAGGAACTTAATCCTTTAGCCATGAAAAAATGGTTCAGCCCTTACATCTGATCAAGTGGGAACACATCCCTCTATCACATCAGAATGGCTACTCAGTCCTGCACTGAGTGATCCTAGTAACTGACCAGGTGCCTCCATTCCTAGAATGGCGATTGCCCTTACATCTGTCCTACTCGATAGAATGGCCAACACTCATATCTGACATGGAAGGGAGCAACCATATCACCATGACAGAATGGCTCAGCCCTTACATCTGACCATGGAAGGAACCAATCCTCTCACCATGTCAGAATGGCTATGTGTCTCATCACTTTCTTATGGAGGAAACCTCGATCTGGAGAACACCAAGCTTCTCCCTGAAGTACTCAAACTTCAGCCTAGCCAATGGCTTCATCAATACATCAGCTATATGTTCCTCTGTCGCAACATACTGAAGCTTCACTGCTCCTCTCTGCACCATATCCCTGATATAGTGATACTTGATCTTGATATGCTTTGACTTGTCATGGAACACTGGATTCTCTGACAACTTCACGCAACTCTGGTTGTCATAATGTATACAAGTAACATCCAACTGGAGATCAAATATATCAGATAGTAGCTTCCGCAGCCATACTACCTCACAACTAGCTGAACAAGCTGCGACATACTCTGCTTCAGCTGTACTCAGTGCCACACAGGATTGGTTTCTGCTAAACCAAGAGATCACACCTGATCCCATACTGAAGCAACATCCTGAAGTACTCTTCCTGTCGATGGCACTGCCTGCCTAATCTGAATCAACATAACCCTCTAGGTTAATATTTTGATTCGCCTCGTACTTGAACCCATAATCAATTGTACCATTCAGGTACTTCAGAACATGCTTTGCAGCAATCAAGTGAACACTTCTCGGATCTGTCAAGTACTGGCTCAAGGTGTTCACAACAAAGCAAATGTCTGGTATCATGTTTGTCAGGTACATCAATGACCCAATCATATGATGATACATTGTAGCATCAACCGAATCTGATGAAGCATCATTCAATAGATTCATGTTCGATGCCATAGGTGTGGCCATAGCTTTGTAGTCCATCATCCCAAACCTCTTTAGGATCTCTACTGCATACTTCCCTTGTCCAAGGAAGATTCCATCTGTACTCTGCCACACCTCCATACCTAGAAAGTAATGCATCATCCCTAAGTCCTTCATTTCGAACTCAGCAGCAAGCTTTCTCTTTGTATTAGCAATCAACCCATCTGTACCTGTCACAAATAGATCATCTACATACAGTAGGAGCATCACTGGGTAGCCATCTTCAACCTTGTAGTAAAGGTTGGAATCTGCTTTACTCTTGGTAAATCCCAAACTGGATAGAAAGCTGTCAATTTTGCCGTACCAGGTCCTAGGTGCCCGTTTCAAACCATATAGGGATTTCTTCAATCTGCATACATGAGACTCTCTATCATGTGTGTCAAAACCAAGTGGCTGTTCTACATACACTTCCTCTTCTACTACACCATTCAAGAAGGTAGTCTTGACATCCATCTGGTGTATCTTCCATTTCATCACTGCAGCCAGAGAAAGCACTGATCTAATGGAAGTGTATCTGGCTACAAGTGCAAAGGTTTATTCATAGTCTATTCCTTCTTTCTGAGAGAAACCCCGAGCTACAAATATTGCCTTATACTTTTCAATGCTACCATCTGCAGCATGCTTGATCTTGTAGATCCATTTGGAAGTTGCAACTCACTTCCCTTCTGGTCTTGGGACAACATCCCAAACATCATTCTCCATGATTGATTGATATTCTTCGATCATAGCATCCTTCCGTTCTTTCTGTTTAACTGCTTCTTCATAACTGGAAGGTTCTTTATCAATGAAATCACATAGTAAGGCTACATACCCGGAATTGGATCTGGTTCTCTTCCTTTCTCTATGATTCTCTTCTGAAGCCCCATATCTTTCCACACCTTGGATAAGTTCATGTACCCAAGCAGGTTTCCTCTTATGAGGATTCTTCTCCAGAGGTGGATCTACAGGTCTTTGTGGTTCCTCAAACTCTCAATCTTCTTCTTGAGCTTCTTCATCCATGATTGTATCATGAATTCTGGGTACTTCTGCTTCTGCTTCTTTAGGTTCTTCAGCAAGTCTCCTTCTGGATTTGTTGTAATCTGTGCCTTCATCAAATGTCACATCCATGCTGATGTCAATATTCTTGTATCCTAGGAAATAGATTCTGTAAGCCTTTGAGCTTTCAGAGTATCCC
Organism: Pseudotsuga menziesii; assembly: GCA_001517045.1. Classification (NCBI taxonomy): domain Eukaryota; kingdom Viridiplantae; phylum Streptophyta; class Pinopsida; order Pinales; family Pinaceae; genus Pseudotsuga; species Pseudotsuga menziesii. The sequence goes on along the minus strand of LPNX010935317.1, from coordinate 4,664 downwards.
ACAAATATGCCCTTCCTTCCTGAAGGATCTAATTTTGTTCTCTTCTCTTTTGGAATGTGTATGTACATGGGACAACCGAATATTCTGAGATGGCTGACTTCTAATTTCTTGCTGGAGAAGACTTCTTCAGGAGTCTTGTTCTCGAGTACTCTATGTGGAGTATGGTTCTGTACATACACCGCTGTTCCGACAGCTTCAGCCCAAAGATGCATAGGAAGGTCTTGATCATGAAGCATTGCTCTTGCAGCTTCCATGATGGTTCTATTCTTTTGTTCCACAATCCCATTCTGTCATGGATTATAACGAGTATACAACTCCCTCTTAATCCCTGGTTCTTTACATAGCTCTTTGAATTCATTTGAAGTGAATTCTCCACCATTATCTAATCGAAGAGTCTTGATCTTCTTTTTAGTATGGTTCTCAATCAAGGCTTTGAATTCCTTGAACTTACTGAATACTTCATTTTTGTTCTTCATAAAGTAAATCCATGTCTTTCTAGAAAAATCATCAATAAAAGAAACATAGTATGCATACCCGCTTAGTGATTTCGATGACATAGGACCGCATACATCGGAGTGGATGATTTCTAGAATACCTTTGGCTTTGCTTTTGTTGCTGGGAAATGTATTCTTTGTATTCTTCCCTTTCGCACATCCTTTTCAAACTCTATCATGTTTTGCTTGGAATTCTGGAAGACCTTCAACAACTTTGCTTGCAATAGGTAGTGCTCTATAATGCACATGTGCAAGCCTTCTATGCCAAAGCTCATTTGGCTCTTCTGTGTCATGGATCAAGGCTTGTTCTGGATGACCCTTCAATTTGTACAAGCCTCCTTCTTGTTCTCCAATCACTACCGCATCATCGATAGTATTTCCTTTTGGCCACATAATGACTTGACCATCTATGAATGCAACCCGCATTCCTTTTGCACCCAATGCTGAAATGGAGAGAAGGTTCTTCTTGAGTCCTGGCACAAACAATACTTCTTTCATTGTTAGAGACTTACCAGAGTCTAGCTTATATGAAGATTCCCCACTACCTTTTATTGGATATTGGTAGTCATCTCCTAGTTTCACCTTGTGAGGTGATTCATGTTCTGACAGTCTTACAAAGGATTCCTTGAATCCCGTCATATGTTTGGAAGCCCCACTGTCTATAAGCCAATCATCACTTCCATGAGTAATGTTACCTGTGAGAGCTGATATCAGAACATATTCATCCTCGCTTGAAGAATATTCACTTTCATATCTGGATCTCTTCTTGGATGGTTCATCATCCTCTACAGCATGAGCATGATGCATTCTTTTGTTCCCCTTCTTCTTATGAGAGTGAATCTTGTTCTTAGGACAGTCTTTTGCAAAGTGTCCTACCTCATCACATGTATAACATCTTTACCTAGACATGTTCTTTCTAATATTATCTCTATGATGAGGATTCTTACCTTTTGAGTGATGACTGCCTTTTCTGCCTTTCTTGGAGTGAACTGTGAGGGATTGATCTTCACTTCCCATATTCTCTTCTTGAGCTGCTATCCGTGCTTCTTCTTGAGAACATTCTTCCCATAGTCTACTAATTTGACTAACTTCTTTCTTGCACAGATTCCTTGGATGAAAGCATCCCATGACCTAGGGAGGCCATTCAAGAACTAGTACAAAATGAGGAATTAGCTACTAGGTGACTAAAAATTCTAGTCACCACAGGTTTTTCAAGTGATTTACTACTAAATATGAGCAATTTTGATTGACTCAACTATAAACGACTAAAATTAACGACTAATTTAGTCACCAGTTAACAAATATGACTAGATAATAAGTGACAGAGTTAAAAATGACTAAAATAAAAGACTAATTTAGTCACGACATAAAAAATGACTAGCTAGAAGAATATGAATTAGTCATTTATGTTAGTCATTTTTAATTGTGTCATGGAAAATTGCAAATTTGGCAATGAAGTGTAATTTTTGTAAGTTGTCTACCTTATATTAGTAATATTAGTGCCATGCACCTCGATCTTCAGAGATCCAACAAAGCAATTGCATGAACTTTTAGCCTTATGGGGGCTTTTATGGTTCGCCAAAAAAAAAAAATTCTCTAGCTTTCTATTTTTGGCGAATCAAAGGTCATGATAATTGATTGGGCCAGAGGTCTCACCAAGTTGCAGTCACTGAGTTATATATGATTGTTGGTTGAAAAGGATTGGGCTCCTAAAGAATTGTTTTCTTTCTTTATCCTTCAAGCACCTGTACACGGAGTTCAATTCTGACGTGGACCTACTGTATTGAATACTTAGACTAAGAGGACTAGATTTACAAGTAATTTGTCTGAATCTAAGAAGATGCTTGAAGACACATCTAAGAAGAGTAAATGGAATTGGAGTTCAGGAAATTCTAAACATGGTGATGAGATTGGTGTCGGTGGACAGGAATTGAAACTGACAAATATTGGTATTGAGCTTCACGTTGGGTCTCCACTACCTTCAGAATGGCATCAATGTTTAGACCTTCAGGTTTGTTCTGTGTTTTTCTTGATTATCTATTGTGTTTTTTTTCTTTGTTGTGGATGTGGTGGAGATGAAATGGCTAGATCATAATTCCCTTACAGTAACAGAGGAATGCTACACCTGCAGATGCACTATAATAGGCCATAAGGATCAAATCTATTATTGGATATCCTGTGGTTTTCACAAGTTGCAGCCCCAAAAATAGGTCAGACCTGCCCAGGTTCATAATAATATTGCTATGTTTACAGATAAAACTCAGGAACTAGCAATTCAAGGGTTGGTAGACCAAAAATGTTGTGTACAGGATTTCAGACTAAAGGTTATAATATCTAAGAATTTCCTCGCTTCAAGGTTCAAGGGAGGGACCTGGACTCTTTACTTTCCCTACGGGACCCCTTCCAGAAACACTTACGAGAGGAGTTGTGCAAGTCTTTACCTGTTGTTGCACCTCTTTTTTTGTAGTAAAGTATAATGCTTTCCCAAATACTAAAACTACGTAATCTGCTTAATATTGTTATATTTGTAAGATTCATGAGCAGCCCCCGGGAATTGTAAGACTCATTGATTAACTTTGGGGATTACAACAATCTCATACAGAAATAAACCTTCCATTACTCAAAGAATCCAACCTTTTAATAGACTAATTCAGAATATATACAAAAGGAGAAGGAAACTAAATATAGAATTAGAAAGTTAATTCCTAAATTTATGCTAACAATCTGATAGCTTCACAAGATATCCTAAATGAATTCAACTGCATTCTATCCTATTTCTAACTTAACCCTTCCATTGACAGCAAAACTAACTCGATTCTTTCCAGAACTAGTTCACTAAATTGATTACCACTGACCTAAACATATGGAGAATATTCAATTAAGGGAAACCCACTCCCTTTTGTAAAATTTAGAATCTTAATTTTCGAATGGCCACGTTGCAATTTAAGAGTGATTCCCCTGCATCATTTATCCTTAGTAAAAGATCTAGAGTAACCTTGGTAAGCAACATTACAACTTTGGGAGAAGAGAGGTCTGTAGTGCTTTGGAGCATATAAACCCAATTGTCAAAGAAAGAGCTAGTACTAATTTGCCAGGTGTGAGAGGTGTGAGTACCTCCTAAATGCATACTAATTTTCCATATGTGAGAGGAAGTGATGTTTTAATTTTGGTAAAAAATTAATTACTTATTTTTTATGTTTAGCTATTTCTATAAGTCGCTGTTAATTTTTTCTTAATTTTTCTAGAATTTGAACTTTAATAAAAGTGGTTTCTAAACCCAAATTTTAATTGCAAGTAATACGGATATGGTGGGTGTATATTGCATAGTGTCAGAGGGTGTCATTTATGATTTGTGTTATATCCAGAAACCTACATCCATTTTTCAACAGTGCTCACAAGTGTTTGTCGATCCCAAGAGTTGATACAGTACTCGATGTTTGTACTTCATGTATAAGTCGATGTGATCAGGTGGCGATGTTGTTAATCAATCCAAGTATGCATAAAGATCAGTCGATGCCGATTCTCATTATGCTACTCCATGCAGTCGATCACAGAGTTGATACATGAGTCGATGCCTTCTTATGAAAGGAAATATTCGTTAGAATATTTTTATTGAGGGCGATTCTTATAAACCTTGGTGCCATGATCAATTTTATCTATGGGTGCCTATTTCAAATGGAGAACTTGCCTTTATACATATTATTTATACTGGTAACTTTCTTTACCATTTTTTATTGTTTGACCTCTTTTCTTATATATTACTTTCTTTGAGAAGGAGATAACCAGTTAGTTAATATAGGTCCCATTTTGCCTTGTTTCCTGGTTTCGCTTTCAAATGACATTTCTTGATGGGTAGATTCAGAAGGTAGTGCAACCAAGAGCCAATTGGTTCACGGTAGAAAGGAAGTTATGCTACGAGGAATAGCCAGTCTCTTTACCAAGATGGTGCTAGTAGATTGATTGCTCGGAGTGAACCATTAAACTAGAGGAATTGGGGAGTACAACTGGAGGCCGGGGAGTACAGATATTGAGGGAACTCATTGGGGCAGTACGGTACAATATTACTTTGGAGGAGTGAAAGAAACCTCCAATTAAATAGAATTAGAATATAGATTTGATATGCGTGGCTTACACCAAGAAACATTGCTCAAACCATTTGATAAATTAGGT
>LPNX010935313.1:0-28400 GCA_001517045.1 Pseudotsuga menziesii | reverse complement strand
GAAGCTACTTTCACCATGAGAGCCCCTTTTGGCCCATTTCCACCATTGGAGAAAGAGAAGAAGCAGCTTGAAGCTCGGAGCCACCGACATCGGACCAGCGTAACGGACTTCACCAACCTCCACATCGGAGGTAACATCAATAAAGATCATTATTTACTATTTACTGTTTTTGCTTCATGTTATTTACTTTCTACTGTTTTGCTTAATCAACTTGTTTAAATTTAGGTTTTTATTTCAGTTATAGCTTTTAATTCAAATATCATTGAACTGCTACTAAGGAATCCATTATCCTTAGTAGGTACTCATTCGTACAAGCTAGGGCTAAAACCCTAGCAACACTAGCCTACATATCCAGTCTCTGACACGAATGCAAATGGGTAAAGCATGGTCCACGTGTCATATTAAAAATAATATGAAAGTATAAAATGAATTGAGTGTGATGACTTAATTTTCTCTTTGAAATAAGTAATTTATAAAAGGAAACATGGGGCCAGTGTTGACTAAAGAGATCACCTATATAGAAATCATGTATGGTTATGGAAGGTTTGAGCCCATGGACCCCAATGAAGTAACCCAAAGTGCATTTGGGAAATTTTTCCTTTGTTTTTCGATTTATAGCGGTGTCCCCTAGCCATTGGAAGGCCATACAAAGGAACCAAGTTTCAAACAACCCACTCACCCAAAACCAAAATAGCTCTTCATTCACTCATAAAGGAAGCATGCCCATTCGTAACAAAAAAAATTACAACTAAATGTAAGATTAAATTCACATAAAGATCAATCTGAGCCTTGGATTGGATTTTATGATGAGATTTAACTTCCATAAAAGAGTCATTCAAGGACACGTGGAGAATCAGTCTCAAGACCTAGATTTAAAAATGAGCAACATAATTGAGCTATGGAACCATTTAGAGTGAGTTTGATTTGTGTTGAGCATTTAGAGTTTTCCCACCATATTATTCAACCATCCTCACCATGAATCTAGGGCTCTAAGTTCCAAACTTTCTTTAATCGGTGAGGATTGATCCTCACAACTAAGATACAAAAATTTATCTTAAATAAAAATAAAGAGCGGTTGGGGGATTCATCCCCGATAGTCATAGTGGATAATGGTGAGAGATGATAAGAAACTAGATAATATGGAAGATTGTAGGCTGCAAAGTGTGCATTATTATGAGAAAGGATCACTGCTCTTTATCAACATAAATCCTATCCAATATTTTCTTAAACTCTATAAATTCTTCACTAATTGACTAATTGAATCAGGCTTCATAATAAAGACGATTACCTCTAATTGGGATAGAATATTGGTAATATTTCTAATTCATAAATATAGTACTAGGTATCTCACTAAACAATCCATGACAATGGATCTTTGAATAATTTTATTATGGTTTAATATATAATCTGGTAAATGCACTTCTATCTAATGAGTCGATCTAATTACTTTCCCTCTCAAATAGCCCAGTGTTAGAAAACAATGGGATCTCATGATGTAATCATAGGAATGGATTGGTTGGAGGTGCATTCGTTTGTGCTAGATTACATAAGAAAGTTACTTCATTTCTTAGATGATGAAGGGAAGGAAAAGGTCTTGAGAGGGACAAACATGGTTGTATCCTTGCAATTTGTATCATTATTGTAGTTGAAAATAAGTCCCAAGAAGGGCTACTAGATGCATATTGTGGTGGCATAGTTTTGACTCAGTATCCCATCTTATAAGAAATTCCAGATGTTTTTCTTGAAGAGTTGCATGGGATTCCTCCCAATTGTGATTTGGTGTTATTTGTTGAGCCAAAGACCATATAAGTTCCCTTATTCAATGCCCATGCTTGAATTTCATTAGTTGTAGATGCATATGAAGAATTTTTTGTATTTAGAGTTGATCCAACCTAGCATGTCACCTTGGGGAACACCAATTATCTTTGTGACGAAGAAGGATGGATCCCAGATGTTGTGTATAGATTACATAGAGTTGAATATTAAGGCCACCATATATAACCAATATCCCTTTGCTTATATCTATGGATTTTTTATTATATTAAAGGGGCCATAATGTTTTTTAATATTGATCTATGATTGGGGTATGATCATCTATAAATAAAGGATGAAAATATCATGAAAACCGCTTTTACATTTTGATTTGAGAATTGTTGGTTTGTGGTGGTTCCTTTTGGGTTGACTAATGTGCCTATAGTATTAGTGAATGATTGTGTCCTTTTATCCTATGTTATGTGCCCCCTTAACATCTATTTAGCATACCTTCTTCAATTATCCAACCCCTACGGTGTCCTCTTTTGATTTTTCCAATCTTCCTTACCATGAATGTCCCCATAAAAGGTTTCCTATATTGATATGTACCCTTGTTTTTCTCTTCCTTCTTAGCCTCAATATTTTTCTAATCCTTCCTTCTTCCATAATATAATATTAGCAAACACCTTCCCTTCCTTCCCTTCTTCCTTTAGGGTAACCCAACAATGCAAATCATTTCCAAATTAGGCTTGGCCTGCTATTTCCTTTCTACATTTCGCCTTCCTCGTTTACTTTTGGTATTATTCCCTTCCTATTCTCATAGAACTCCACACACATGGGGAAATATAACTAAGTTATATGGTCATTAGAAAAACCTTTAAATCATGAAGAGAACAAGATAAGGGTATCCCCACAAATCCAAGGTCCATTAGAAACAATGTCGATACAATGCAATTAGGATTTAGACGCTATGGTTGTGCCACCCATATGGCTTCAATACATATTTAATTCAAGTCCTTTTCATGGCCTTTCGAAACATCCCACCAACAATGTGTTCATGTAATGTATATGTTATGTATGATACCCATACATATTCATACTCAACAATAACATCAATGGGTGTCTCATCAAGAGGAATTTTATCCCCTCATACTTGACCTATGGAACAAAATTCCAAGGAACCTCACAAAACCATTGTTCTTATGATTACCATGAACAACCATATTATGTATACAATTTGGCTTAAGGTTGACAGTAGCCATAAAGGTGCCCTAAGGCCATATGCCCAATAGACAAGATGAAATGCATGTTCATGCATGCCATATAAATTAATGACATTGACAAGAATGATGAAATAGATGAAATCAACACACATACACACACTCATTATACCCTATCTCCTCCTCATGTGTAATTTATCCTTCTATATTATTTTTCATCTACGTTGAACATTTTCCATTTTTCATAAAAAACCTCTCTCTATCTCTATATTTATAATAATCCAATCACTCCCCACTCGGAGCTGGTTTCCTTATGGGGACTTCTTTGGTTTGTTAGAAGAATGAGACTCGCTTCTATTATGATGGTTAGCGATTCAAAACCTATTACAGATTGGGCTAGAGGGTTAACTGCACTTCACTCTTTGTTATTGGAAAATTGGATGGGAAATGTTAGAAAGTTGATATATGAGTTCTCACACATTACTTTTTAGCATATCTATAGAGAATTAAATGATGAAGCAGATAAACTTTCAAAGAAAGGCATCGGTGAATTGGATGGAAATATTATTTTAAAGAGCTCAGAGATGAAATCCTTGTACAATTAGACAGATTAAGGTTTTTTTGATTTAGGAGTTGTTCATCTAGTAAACTTTGTTTACTAATAGCTTGTTTTTTTGGGTGGCATCTTTCTTGTTTTGTTATCATTGTTATGATATGTTGTTTATACCAAACCTATAAAAATGTCAAAATAGTGTTGGGAGAAGAAAATATAAATATCATGTTGTATCAAGGTGGTAATTTATTTTGGATTATAAGAAGAACTCTAATCTTCCCAAAAATAAAAATGTAATTTGTTGATACAACTTTGTTTTATAATACAAAGTTGTTATTTAGTGCTTAAAAAAAACCCATAATCCTGGTGGTCAAAAGAGACCCGCTGGTCTATCATCTCCCTTCTTCATTGTCTTCTAGAGTTCAACCTTTGAAATTTTACCAGGTAGGAAGTCACCCGGCGAAACTGAAAGCCCTTGTGGTGGCGAAGAATGCTAAACTAAGTGAAGAATGATGTGAGATGGCATGTAAAAAAGGCGATTGAGAGAAGCCATGTGCATTTTGCATTTGATGGATGAACAAGTAGATTGCTCTGCTTATCATTCTCTCTTGCAGGTATGCCTCATTAACAGAGCTCAACCAGAGGCCAAGCTGGTCCATGCTCACATCATCCAAAGTGCTTTCAAATGTAATTGCACTGTCAAGGCTCTGCCCAATAAACTCCTAAGCGTGTATGCCAAGTGCGGGAATTTAATCGATGGTCGCAGGTTTCTGGAGCAAATGCCTGAGCAAAATGTGGTCTCATGGAGTATCATGATTGCAGCTTACTCTAGGGCTAGCCATGGCAAAGAATTGTTGACACTTTTCAATCAAATGCAAGGAACATGTATTCTCCTCAATCAATTCACTCTATCCAGCCTTCTCCCAGCATGTACTCACTTGGAAGCAGTGGTGGAGGTTCATGAAGAAATAATCAGAAGTGGGTTTCACTCTGAATTTTTTGTGGGGAACGCCCTTCTTTACATGTATACAAAATATAGGAAGATCAACATTGCACGTTATGTGTTTGACAAATTTCTTAGACGAGATGTTGTCACATGGAATGCTATGATTGTGAGATATGCACAAAAGGGGTACGTTAATGAGTCTCTCGACCTGTTTGACCAGGTTACGCATTATAACACAGGAAACAAGGCACAGATTCAATGAAAAAGTTCACTTCGCTCTGCCTCATGAAGGGAAGGACAAAATAAGGCAGAAGAACCAGCGGGTTGGTTCTAATCCGTTTGCTTCGCTCTTCTCATGACTTGAAGGGAAGCTGCTTGCTTGCCATAACCGTTCTTTTTCATTGAACTTAGTTGGTTGGGGAGCATGAGGGAGCCATCAATGTGAATATTATTCATATTGAAAAATATTGAAAAGTAAAGATATGCACAGAAGGGGTATGTTAATGAGGCTCTCGACATGTTTGACAAAATGCCTGAACAAAATGTGGTCTTCTGGACATCAATGATTGTGGGATATGCACAGAATTGCTTGGTTGATGAGGCTACCAAAATCTTTGATGAAATTCCTGAAAGGAATCTGGTATCTTGTACATCTATGATTTTGGGTTATGCTCAGAATTGATGTGTTGATGAAGCTTACAAACCCGAGCTTTCTGGAGTAACCCTCCACATAGGAAAGACGCTGGCCCTGTTCAACCAGAGTTACACATGGATGTGTTTATAAACCTCTCCTCTGCAAATTCCAAGATTAGGGCAGCCACTACATTCACTTTAGTTCAGGAGCTGCAGGAATTCCAGACAGTTTATGAGCAAAGCGGCACTGAGGGAAACGATGATGGAGATTTAAAGCTAGAAGCTGCTAAAGTTGCTTGTCTGAAAAATTGTGCTCCGACTATGAAATATGCCATTCATTGGCTTATTTGTGGGATTTCATCGTCTAGAACCATAATTTTTCTATCATCTAAGCTGAATTTGGTGCCAACAATATGTTTTCTATTATCCAAGTTAATTTTGATTCCAAAGGCTAGTATGTGCATTGGCTGAAATATATTTCAATTTGATAAAAAGTTGTCAGCACAAATTTGCCAGCACAGATTTGCCTATATATTATCATCGCAGGTCTTCATTAAAAAATCTTATTAATGCTCTAGTCTTAATGCACTATTTAATTTCTAATGACTTCCAATTGCTAGGCTGGTTTCAGTTTTCAGGCTTTGTTATTTCAAATTTGGTATTCTGTAGTGTTTGGCTTTGCCTGAATTTGGATGCTTGATTGTTTCCTTATTCAAATTTATTACACACAGAGTTGGGAACATGGATGTTTCAGTTTGTTTAAACATTACAGCTGTGTTTCATTCTAGACGTGCATCTGCATTTAAAGAATAGAAAGATGAAATCATAGAATCTGTTCTTGCATATTATTAGCATGAATTATGTTTTTTATTTTGAAGTAAAAATCTTTTGCAGAGTTTGAAATTGTATATCATTTTGTGATGGAAGTGAGCTTTGCTTACAAATTTCCAGTTCTTGACATTAACATATGTCCTAAAATTTTGTGAAATTTCTTGATTGAATCTCTTTCCCAGGACATTGCCAGTTTTAGACGTTAACTTCAACTTTGGAGTCGCAGATGTTTACACAAAATCTTGTAAACATTAGATCAATTGCGAAGTGTCACAACGAAGCATATCCCCTTATTTAAAATCCAATAATTAAAAAGCTTTGCCTCCACAAAAATAGAATAATAGGCAGTTTTAGGGTGTTCTCGTAGTGTGCATTATGGTCAAAGTACTGGAAAAGGTTGTTGGTTGAGAGTCCATTACTCCTGCTTCATATGTTGATGACATGTGATCACTCTATGGTTTATTCTATGATGTTCTGATGTATTTGTATTTATTATGGAAGTACCGTATGCTTTTTATTTTTGTGATTTGGTTCTTGGTAGCTACGGATCATGGGAAATAATGACATGTTGTAAGCAGGTTCATTGTCATTATGTGTTATTGCATGTATTGCATATTATATATGGCCAGGGTTTCACTTGATTACAAGTTGTCTACAGGAAAAATAAGGAATGAGGTAATGCAACGGTATGTTTTAAGCAGGTTCAATGTCATTATGTGTTATCGCATGTATTGCATATTATATATTGCCAGGGTTTCACTTGATTACAAGTTGTCTACAAGCAGAATAAGGAATGAGGTAATGCAACAGTATGTGTGGTTTACGAAGGCTCCATGGTTGATGTGGCTCAATTTTTTTCTGGCTTTCGTTAGGCTGGGCTACCCACAACAAAACAAGCATATTTAGTGCAAACACTATTAGTTTATAAACAAAGTAGCAATGCATGGAAGTCAAATCAAAAGGAGCCATTTAACAGTCCAGAAGACCACATAGAAACCTCTTTGTCCTCAAAAGACCAAAAGGAGCTATTTAATAGTCCAAGGAGACAATCATGCCCAAGTTTGGACCAACAGAGAACATTGGTTATAAATGGTTATAAAGACCACAACCAGAAGTTAACATTGCTTACCCTTCCACTGCAACCACTCCAGTGAGTACTTAAATTTAGGCCATGTCAAACTTCACCTATGCAGCTTGTGAATCCTCAACTTGTGTGTCCATTACTTCTCAATGCATAACAAGGACAACTAGCTTTTAGTGCAGAGAAAGATATCTGCTCAAACAGTTTATGACAAGAAAATTGCAAATTTACTCCGCAATACAATGCTAGTCTTTCTGGCGTATCTAAAGGGAGATGTTAATTTGGGCCATTTAATAAAGGAAATTGAGCAATGAATATGGACAAGGATGCTACAATGATCTATCACAAGATAGGTGATATAATTTGCTTATATTCCGCTAAAAGGACTATTTTAATGGAACAAGCTACTTATGTTCACAAAAAAGAGAAATATGGCTTAACTGTTGCTTAAAAAACAGGAAGGAATGATGTGACTAAAAGCATGCAGCATAAAATAATGAGTTGTTTGCAGCAGTAGATAAATGCTACAAATTTATCAAATGGAGAATTCATTTTAAATACATAATCATTAAAACTGACCTAATTGGGGCCACCACTAATTAAGGTGCTTTTTTGTCGATTTTTGTTCTAGGCCCCTAAGTGGAGAAAGCCTCTTGGCATCTTGCTTTGAGACAACATAACTTTCATAAGTGTTCAAGAACTCATAACTCCATTCAAACTTGCTAATTTTCAAGAGGAAAGGAAAACAATAGGAAGCAAATGTAGATCAACTAAATGTAACCACTCTTAACTTCTCTTCAAGTAGTTATTCAACAGAAAACTTTCCAATGTGACAATTCTCAATCTCTGAGAATTTTAATAATTCAAAACTTTTATGGAGTAACTGTCAACTTTTGTCACTATGTATACTTCTATAGTTAATTGGCATACAATGAAAACAATAGGAGATTATAGCTCCTACATCAGTTGCAGATGGTGCTTAAAAGGGTTACATACAAGTTTAAAATGAAAGTATTGACTGGTCAACAACAAAATAGAACCACTTGGCAATCAACTGCGATGAAAGAGAGAAGAATAACTTATGAAGATTTGAAGGGGATACATGTAATCGTGTAGACAAAATAGGTTGGCTGAATTTTCTTCCCAAAATTGAGTTACAAGGCATATGTAAAGTGACCTATCAATATATACATAAAACTACTAATAAAAACATACGAGTATAATCTACCATCCTTGAAAAGCGTACCTTTCATGGAATCAAGTTGTTGAAATCCCAAGGACTTCTTTGGTGTAGCTTCATTAATACGCATAGGTTTTGATGAGCAATAAACGCCATTCATTTCAGTCATAGCTCGATTTTTCTTGTTCTCATCACCAAATCTGACAAACCCATAACCTTTGGTGCAAGTTGTATTTGCATCTATCAAAACTTTAGAACCTTTAACAGATGAATATTGGCTTTGGAAAGTCTCTTGCAAGATAATATCAGTGACCTCACGACCCAAGTACCCAACAAATATGGAATACTCGGTGCTTGGTTCTATCCGTCTGGCACCAACTCCAAAAGTAGCCCAATTAAACCTAAAAGGTTGTTGAGATCTAGGCATGGGCGTACCATGGAAATTCTGCAAAATTCTCTCTATAGTTGCACGCGAATCAAGTTCCACAAAACCATAACCCTTTGGTTGTCTAGTTTGCTTATTTCGAATAATGTTAATAGAAACAACATCCCGCTCCAGATGGACTCAATTAGTTTAAATATTGCAAAAACCACTTCTTCTATCAACAAAAAATCAATGGAATTTGACCAAGTTGCACTTTCACAGACCCACAACTTGAGAAACTTGTTAATAATACTTATCACATCATATCCAAGAAATAGAGAGTATACAGAAAAGATGAAGCACTGAATGTTGCCACATCCATAGTTATAACAAAAAAGCTCGTGAATAATCAAATACAGGAGACATGCATTCACCTTTATGTCATTAACTAGTAGATACTATCTTAAAATTATATAATATCAAATCTATGGGATTAAAAATTAAAAATGAGACAAGAATTCATGATCGCTAAAACCATCACATCTTGAAAGTTGACATGCTACATTCATTGAACTAGTTATTGAGTAATTTGCTTTATTGTATTGGTGAGTGGCTGTGGATAACTTCATATACAACCACTTAATGCATATATTTGAGGTGCTTGCTTACTTAAGCTCATTGTGTTTGGAGCTTATAGCTTAGCTGACCACCCTTTTTAGGAGAGCACGCCAATCTGCAATATAAGCAAGTTTTTAGTTGAAACGCTCTTGTATGGAACTCATGGCCTTGTAGGTTTCCGTCCTAGTGCTTCACCGAGATGTTCTAAATATGGACTTATAATTGTTTAGCTGCAATGGTTCTACTATTTAGGGTTTGTTAGGCCCATTCAGAGTTTCCTCTAGGGTAGTATATTTTTCTGAAGACCTCAACTGAGTATTGTGAGGATTGTTTCTTGTGGCTTTGGTTGTATGTTCGTCCCCACAGACTATGTCAGCAGATTGCTATGGTAATCGACCATTGATGTGTAGGTCCATTTCCTCATTTGCATGAACCCCTGAAATTTTGAAAAGGGAAACAAAATTACTTGTCTTTACGATACTCGCCTATTTTATTGTTCTTAGGAATCTGCAATAGAATGGTATTTAGGTTTCTTATTTTCAATTGAGGGCACCATGTTGTTAGCCAATGATCCCCCTAATTTGTGTTGTGCCAACAACTTGTTTTAAATATACTCTCTTCTAAATTTTTTATTCCAAATAAGGATTATGCATATTCCCCAATTGCAATGGACTAGGAAACAATGCAATGTTAGTGTAGAATCTCGCTGAAGACAGGTCCAATTAACTTGGATAAGCACAACAGGTTTAAGATTGCTTCTGTGTAATTGTACATTTTTTTCACAGGAGAATTCTAAAACAACTAAATGCCTAGACACAAAAACAAATTCTTCAAGTGGAACTGAGCAACAAATAATTAAATATGTGTCAGTTTACATATCTAATCCTATCCTTCTCCCCATCCTCATTCATATGTCAAAATATGTGTCAGTTTCAAATCCTTTTCATACATGCCTATCGTGGAATGATGGCAATAATTTCTCCACATAAATGGTTGAAGCTATGCCAATATCACAAGTTTTAGGCTTTTTGTTGCAAATTTAAATGAAGTTAGTTTTCGACATAGTTCTAAGTTGCAAAGGCCATTATTAATGGAAATTTATCATGTTCTATCATTTAAGGAAACATTCACACCTATGTTGTTACAAAGACAAGAAGACAGACATACAATGCTCAAACATTGCATATTGAATGGTGATAATTATCAGTTACAACCAATAGTTAAGAACATAGATTTCTAGAAGTACAACGACATGAACCAGAGTTGGTTCACAAGGGTTTTTTGGCTTAGCAATACCCTATGTAGAACTCAATACACAAGGTAGAGCAAAACCCAGTTTAATAAAACTCTATAACTAGAGATACAAGCATTAGGTGATCTGTCATATGTGCAAAAAGAGCAGATGTTTCAACTTACAAATCAAGTTTTTGCTAAGGATATCAGCTTGTAGATATCCCTGATCACCATGGTATGGACGAATCTGCTATTTTCCCTGGGTTTTGCATCAAAAACTTGGTGAAGCAAAATATGTGGTGAATTTTTATATGTAAATGTGATTACTAGGCTACCCTACTAGCAAAATATCAATCTTGACTGCTTACAATGGTCAAAGGCACTTGATTCCCAATATTATCAAACTAAGACATGCCTAATCCTCTCATTAGATCTTTGAGCAAGGTGACGACTGTTGACAGGTTTCAAGGTCAACAAAAAGACTAATGTATCACTCTCTCTAGTCTGAACCAAATTTCTAGGCCACCTTCGACATGTTAGTAACTTAGTAGACTTGTTACCATGTCCCAAGTTGGTTTGGGCTTGTATGTATTATGGCATTGCTCTTTGTTTAAACAATGAGATAAACTACAACTGTTGGGAAATAGGGCAGACCCGAGTTTAATCCTTTTATGACGCACCAACAAAAGACCCACTGTGTTGGCCCTTTCGGCAACAACCTACGCACAGGTTGCAGTCTCACCCGAAACAGCAATGGGGTGCCGTAGAATCAGGTTTCTGCAAGCAGAGAGGGATATTACTGTACCTTAGCCTTTACTAACTTATTAGTCAATAATTACACAACTGTGTCATTCACTGTCACACAACTTCACTGATAGATAAAAAACCGTGACTTGCTTAACCCACTACAGGGAATTCACAGCGAAGCTTGTTATTAGCAAAGATCTAAGTTATCAAATGTATAAAATTATTAATGCATAAAAGACAACAGAAATAGAAACAACACAAGAAACCACAACACCAAATATAACGTGGTTCACCCCCAGTGTAGGGGCTACGTCCACAAACTGCGTTTTATTCAACTTGCTACAAAACCACAGTTTGATCTGCGCACTCAGCTGTAGATCCCTTTAGTCCTTAACAGCCGTGCACACAGCAGCAGGCCTCTGCGCACACAGCTGCAGATCTTTTCTCAACCTTCTTACAAAAACCCTCTGTGCACACAGCTGCAGAGGTTGTCCATGCACACAGCTGGGACTTAACCTTTTCTTACACAATCAACCTTAACTTCACCTTAGTCTTTTTCACATCATAAAACCTAACCTTTCTTATTTACAGAAATGCCTATTTATACATCATGTTATTACAAAACCATGGCTTCAAACCATGGGCACCCAAAACCCTAAACCCTGGATTTAAACCATGGGTTTATTATAAAAAGGGGTTTTGACTTACCCCGACACCCCTAAGACTATTTTGACCCATAACTCCGCTTACAAACAACCGCGGAGTTACCAAAACTAATAATCCTTAGGGTACGCGTCCCAACAGGCCCCTAAGATTCACTAGTGGCCCATCCCGGGACACTCTGCGAGGGCTCTGGTGGGAGAATATTCTGCGCAAGAGTCTGGAAGCGACTGGTGAGGTTGTGTAGTATATCATCAGCGACTTTCTCCTTTTCCACCAATTCCTGTAACACTGAAGATGATTCTGTATCAGCCCGTTCCTACGCAAAAGTGTCATAGGTCTTCAAAAGTTTGAGCTGGCTCTCTGCAGCATTGCTCAATTCTAATGCTTCATCAACCAGGGGCTGTAACACATTCTCCAGCAGCGTTACCTTTGTCCTGCAAGACTCGATTTCCTGCTGAAGTTCCTTGCTGCGCTTCACTTTAGCCATCTTCTGCATAGGTGGCAGCATCTTGATTTCTACTCTGACTGCATCTAATTCATCCTGGTGCAACTTGATGGTTTCCTGGATCTTACCTACATCTAGATGGTCCTGTAGGTTCTCCCATGCTTCTATGCTGTCTTCCATCAGTTTTGCGACTCTGGCCACATTATCTGATATTTTTGCTGCTGAAGCCTTGATGTCCTGATGGCACTGTTCTCGGACCTCTGGTGGAGTCTCGGGAGGGATGCGCAGTTGAAGTTCTGCGATCTGGTTCTGGTGTTCTGTCTTCATCCTGTCAATCTTGCTGCGAGACTACTGGGCATAGTCTCTCAGCTTAGCGATTCTCTACTCTGGTTCCTCTGCTCCCTGTATGTCGTATTCAGAAAGACTCTGACATGCCTCGTCCAGTGCTCACATCAGCATAGTTGTTTTATGTTCATCCTCCTTCTTCTGTTGTGCTACTGCTTCGAGGCGTGCTTCCAAGGTTTTGTTTTGTTTGATGGTGTCTTCTAATTGAAGTTGGGACAATTGGTCCCGTGCATGGATCTCCTTTGTAATAGCGAGCTGGCAGAGGTGCAGTTCTGACATGGACATCTTTGTATAATCGAGCTCTACGGTCATACTCGTCTGGGGTCGGGAATCTGTATCGGGCGGTATCAGAGCTGCGCTTGATACCTATCCTTGGTGATCTCTGGGTGGCCATTGCCTAATATCTTGCTGCGTAGGTGTTGTAGTGCTACTTGTCGCAGTACTGTGTGCTGATTTTGCTGCTAATTCTTTTAGCTCCGAAACCCTGTTTGCTATACCTGAGAGCCCCGCAAGATGCAGTTCCGCAAATTCTGACCATTTTTTAGTAAGCGTTCTCGTGGACTGTTCTAGAGCTTGCTCCAACACATCCAGCGTTATCGTGGTTTCTTCTTCAATATATTTGTCCTTCGACACTTTTGACTTTTTGCGGGACTGTGGCTTGGTTACCTCTGCTACTTCTGGTGACTTGCACTTCGTTGCTGGGTTAGGATCTGATATGGTCTTGATCGACTCCTCATCCTGTTCGTCCTGTCCACCATCTCCTCCCTGGCCATCAACATCCATCTGCGAATCACTTAGGTCTTCGCTATCTTCCAATGGGCTTTGCTACTGCGCCTGACTGGTACCTGCGCCAAGATTGGTAGCCGGAGGAACTGGAATAGAGGGTTTTTTTCCTATATCTTTCAGCCATTCAGTTGGCCAGTGATGAATTATAGCCTTGATATCTGGTTTGGTGACCACATATGGTAATTTAAAGCATTTCCATTGTGGATTTGCACGGGCTTGAATGAAAACATGATGCATATCGGCACTAAAGTGCGCGGCGCCCTCGTATTTAGAGAACACCTCATTGGTAAGCCGTGGCGTTCGCACAATCTCATAGTGGATACTCATGGAATAAAAGATGAACACAGTGTTTGTCATCTACTGAGCTACCTTATCTGAGGATATCCATAGGGAGGCATACCTCGCTGCCCCTGGCATGCCTGGGTTTAACTCTACAAACTGGGCTTCAGTGGGTTCTTTCCACCCAACTAATGCAATAAGTATTAACAGCCAAGAATAATGAAAAGGTCTACCTTTTTCCTGTGCATCGCGGGAATCCTCTAGGAACTCCTTCGTAAGATATGCGGCCCAATTATAAGTATACCCCTCAGCGCAGTTCATAGCAATCCAGATAACTGGAGCAGGTACTTCAGTTGGCCTGCATTTTCGTATGAGTTTGCAGGCTAAGAGTTCAGCTGCAACGCGAATGGGCTGTTCTAGGATTGCGAAAGTGTGATATCCCCATTTCCCCTTTGTCAGACCAAACCGCTCTTTCATATTTTGCGCGAGCTTTGTATCGTCATGTTTGGACGGGAATTCAGTTCCCGGATCAGGTCCTGCCATTGGTAAACCGGTAATCCTATGGATGAGCGCGGCATCAATAGGAATTTGCGCAGCGTCAGTAGGGTGACCTTATGATCTGGGTACTTGACGCGCTGCAAGTATTCTGCTGGTTCAAACTGTGGAAACTTGCCATGGTCATTTGTGTCATGATCACTGTACTTCAGCCGATCGATCTTCCCTGTCATGCTTCCGATCAGCTGAACTCCTTGTGGCAGCGAGGGTCTGGTTAACGTGAACTGCTTTGTTCGATGAGGTAATGTGGCACCTGGGTGAACAGGTTGTAGATATGGTGGCCGCGGTGGTGCAATATTCTCCCTACCCCCGGCCGAGACCTGTGCTGAACCGATGGGATCCATAGGATGATCTGCTGGTGTTTGCCCTGTTTGTGTCTGCCAGTCTTGGTTTCGCTTGGAGCGAACTTCAGTTCTAATCTTTTTCCAGGTAGACCATGTCTGCATCGGCCGTGGTGGTGCTCGGGGAGCTTCTTCACAGGGGGAAAGGGTAGGCGGCCGATTAGAGCAGCTTATCAGACCCTCTTGCTTGAATTTTCTGACCAAATCGTCAATCTCTCGTTCTGTTGTCATAGCTTCACTCGAAAATCTTGAAGAAGTGCATAATGCAATTTTCCCTAACTTAGGCATCTTCTTATATGCGCCATCAATCAAATTGGGCAGGACGGTACATTGAAGGCACCAAATCTGACAAAAATCTTGTCTGAGTGGAGCTCGATTTCCGATACTGGCCGTAGTATAGGTATTTAAGGCAATTAAAACACTACCGCCGCCAAATTGGTTGCTTCCTAATGGTCGGATGTTAAGCCTCGCTGTGTTTGTGGACTTCAGCAGAATCCGGGTGTAAGCTTTGTGACAACCAGCATCCTCGGCACAGTATTGCCCTGCGACCCATCCTGGGAATGCCGGCAACAAGACTGTTATGTGTGATGTGCTGGCTTCTTGGTTCTGCCCCTTAGTTTGGTATTCAATTCCATGTCGGAGAGCAACCTCCATATACCATTTTTGTGCTAGAGGTTCCAAGGTGTGTATGAACTTATGCACCCACTCTTCGCGAGGGATGGTGTCCCATGCTGCATAACTGTGCCTCAAATGTGTGTGAGGGCTATTCGGCCCAATGAACTTACGTCGTGCTGCTTGGACTTGGGTTATGAAGCTGAGGCACAGAAATTTCTGGTTGGATGCCCAACGTGGAGTAGTCTTGTTGTTATCAGTCCGCCCTATGGCTGTAGCCCCTAATGCTGTCTCCAAAGTCTGCATTCTCTGGGACATGGTTGCTTGTACAATAAATTCTCCAGGGTCGGTTAACCCAACATAGGTAGGAAACTCTCTGGGCTGTGCACTAAGGTATCTAAGAGACTTGCTGAGTTGCGTGCACCTATGGCCATGTAGCTCGTACAGTTGATTCTGCCAATTCTATAGACCATCGTCTGAATCAGACATGCAGGAGCTATCACATTGCCAATCTAGTACGCCGTCGCCATCAGGCTCGACATAATCTGCTTCCTGGGCTGTAATGTTGTAGATGTAGTCTAGAGTATCCTGCTCCCCTTCATCTCTGATTGGTTCTGTATATCATTCTCCTTGGGATGGGTCGAGGGGTATGATAACTCGCAGACCATTTCCTTCGAAGGTCATCTGTCTCCTCTTAAGGTTGATGATTGCAGCATTTGCCATGGCCCACTCGATTCCCAACAAGGCTGGATAAGGGTTGCTGTCATCAATGATCTCGATAACTTCAAAATCCGCTAGAGTGCTTACCCCATCAAGATCTATGGGAACACTAATAAGTCTCCCTAGGGGCACAATCTTTTGCTGGTTAGCTAATCTCAATTGTATAGGTGACCAATCCAGGGAAGGTTTTCCCATTTTTCCCCAAGTCTGCTTGGGTAGGACATTAACTTTTGATCCAAGATCCAATATGACATCAGTCATATCATATTCCCCTATCTGAACATTCAATCTCATTTCCCTCCCCGTTCTTCGGACACAACTAACAGTTTTCTCCTGATCAACTCCTCTCTGAGGGTCTGTGACAGCAAGAACTTTTTGCAGCTCTTTTAAAGCATTCTAATTCCTCAAGAGTTTCATACAACTCTGTAAAAAGGAGGAGAGTGTACTTACTTTATCCGGTGAATCCTCCTGCAGCTGCGAGGCCTCCTGAGGTTGCTGTGCAGGTACGGCGGGTGTGCAAGGGTCAACAATATCGCACAGAGCCGCCTTGACTAGTGCTTGGTCTTGCGCCGTATTAAGTGCTGGGACTTGCGCGGAGGCCTTACGCGCGCACACCTCGGTAGGTTGTTTCTGTGAATGCTGAATTTGCGTCCTGGCGCCACTCCGGGTGACCACATTGAGGGCTGCAGTCAGTCTCTACTCAACTGAAATCAACTGAATAGTCTGGGTAGGGCCACTGTTGTTTTCCTGAATCTTTGCTATGTGCTGGGGACACTGTTCAATCACGTGGTCGACTGCGTGGCAATATCGACAGGTTGTGGTGGGGTTCCGACAGTCACGAGCCAAATGGCCAGCTTGGTTACAATTGTAACACACCACCTGTCCTCGACCTCTCCCGGTTAGACCACCACGGCCGCGACCTCCAAAGGCACCTCTTCCAGAGGCACCACCGCGATAACCATAGCCATCATTATTCTAGACTTCATTTTGCACTCGTTAGATGTCAGAGATGCGCTCTCGCATGAGTTCATAGCTATGACACTCTTCTTCATTATGCCCTACTGACTTACAGAACTTGCAGTAGGGGTTCTTGGGCACTTGAACATATCGCTGAAGAAGATGGCAGTTTTCAGGGTGATGTTGGCCAGTGGTTCGACAAATCTCACAATATAGAACACCGGGATTGAATTGGTTGGGCGCACCCGTATTGGAGTAGGGTCGGACCCCAGGGCACTGGTCTCTATCGTGACCTTCAGTCCGGCAGTGTGTACACCAGACCTCCTCTCGACTGGTTTTAGCCTTCTTCATATCATGGAGCTCCAGGGCCATCGCTGCTAGCTGTGCTTGGATTTGAGCAAGACCGGAATCATCTCCGATGGGGGCGGTTTCTAACTTCATTGCAATTTCCAGAGCTTCTTGCTGATCAGCAACCTTCTGTTGCATGAGCAGAGTGCGGATATGGGGTAATAATGCTACAATAAACCATTCCTTGTGCTGCGCCGGACTAATGGTAAAGATGACTTGGTCTAGTAGAACTTTGAATCTCTGGTCAAAGTCCCACACGGATTCACCATGCCGCTGTTGAATCTCTTTGAGCTCAGTGATGCTCTGCGATTCTGATTTAGGCTTCTTGAATTCTTTGGTGAGGGCTGCCTTAATCTCATCGAAAGTAGGGTTCTGAGTACTGGAGAATTTCATGAACCAGGTCAAAGCCCGGTCCCGGAAAGAAGTAATGAGCTGCGCGGCTCGCACATCTGGGTCTGCAATTTTCTTCGCATTCCATACTGCTTCACATAAAAACCAGAACTGTTCGGGGTCCTATGATCCCGTGCCTTTGAAGATGGGGAGCTTAATATCATCAGCTAGGTGGGCCATGGCGGTTCTGGGAGGGTTGGGAGGGGGACAGGATCTCGAGGGAGGGGGATTTACAAAGGCAGATTGACCTGTGGCTGGAATACTTAGACTTGGTTGACTGGCAAACTGCGACAGACTTTCAGGGGTAACAGGGTGTCGCTGCGGGGTGACAGGGGGGTTTCCAAGCGAAGGGATTTCCTCAGAGCCTAACTCTTCAGAATTCACAGAGGAAGACGCGGTAGCCTGACCTAAGGAATAGGAGTCAAAATCTCTTTTGTACCTTTCTCCACTTCGCAGCAAACCACTTTGCTCGTCAAAGGTGTTATCACTTGCAAACATATGTTAGTACTACAAAGCTAGCAGTCTGATTCAAACCAAAATATACCCTTTTCATCCAATAGTATTTTAATCCGCAAGCTTAATGAATTCAAAAACTTACTACGGGGACCGTTGAAGAACTGCCATTCAGCTTCGCTAAAGGAGGTACTTGTGTTAATTGCAAACTCTATTCCGAAAGCTTCCAATGTGCGTGTCGTCCAGAAATCAACAGTGCAGGATACCTCGTTGTTCACGTGTTGCACAAGATTGCCCCTTGTGGGGGTCCACGTGGGAACCCGTCGAGCTTGGCAGTTCGTCCTTCTTTCTGTTAACCTAGACAACCACTGGTGCAACTCTATGTGGATACTACTAAAAAAAAATTCATAAGCATCACAAAAAACATACCTTTGTAAAAAGTCACATGCGCTACAACGCGAATTTTTGTTCTCTTGTTGCGCGAAGTGCAGATAAGTCTCAGCAAACCAATCATTGATTTCCGTCACAGAGGGCCTCCAGAACATAGCCCTCGAGGTACGACGTAAACCCCTCTTGAGCAGATACTGAGTTCAACCGGCAATGGAACCAATTTGTTGGGAAATAGGGCAGACCTGGGTTTAATCCTTTTATGTCGCACCAACAAAAGACCCACTGTGTTGGCCCTTTCGGTAACAACCTGCGCACAGGTTGCAGTCTCACCCGAAACAGCAATGGGGTGCCGCAGAATCAGGTTTCTGCAAGCAGAGAGGGATATTACTGTACCTTAGCCTTTACTAACTTATTAGTCAATAATTACACAGCTATGTCATTCACTGTCACACAACTTCACTGGTAGATAAACAACCGTGACTTGCTTAACCCACTACAGGGAATTCACAGCGAAGCTTGTTATTAGCAGGGATCTAAGTTATCAAATGTATACAATTATTAATGCATAAAAGACAACAGAAATAGAAACAACACAAGAAACCACAACACCAAATATAACGTGGTTCACCCCCAGTGTAGGGGCTACGTCCACAAACTGTGTTTTATTCAACTTGCTACAAAACCACAGTTTGATCTGCGCACTCAGCTGCAGATCCCTTCAGTCCTTAACAGCCACGCACATAGTAGCAGGCCTCTACCCACACAACTGCAAATCTTTTCTCAACCTTCTTACAAAAACCCTCTGCGCACACAGCTACAGAGGTCGTCCACACACACAGCTGGGACTTAACCTTTTCTTACACAATCAACCTTAACTTTTCCTTAGTCTTTTTCACATCATAAAACCTAACCTTTCTTATTTACAAAAATACCTATTTATACATCATGTTATTACAAAACCATGGCTTCAAACCATGGGCACCCAAAACCCTAAACCCTGGATTTAAACCATGGGTTTATTACAAAAAGGGGTTTTGACTTACCCCGACACCCCTAAGACTATTTTGACCCATAACTCCACTTACAAACAACCGCGGAGTTACCAAAACTAATAATCCTTAGGGTACGCATCCCAACAACAACCCACTTTTCAAACTGATACTCCAACACCATGATAAGCTCACTTTTGAATTTGGATAAAACAACTTGACCCACACGACATCTTTGTTGAGGGCACTGGCAAGATTCATCTTGTGAGTGAACTATAGATGGAGCACATTACCTTGTGAAATTTTTTATCAGCTTTATCAAGGACAAACAATAGAGCGACAAGTAATTATTCATTATCCTAATCAACAAATACAGGGATACAATTCAAGGCTATCAGGACAGGAATTTACAAACATGTCAAAACCATGCCCTGGTGAAATATATGCATAGTTAGAGTTTAGAGATGAAAAGGCATTAAAGCATTATGAAGAAAATCTCAATCATGGTGAGTTTGTAGAAAAGGGTGCCCTAAAAAGGATTAAAAGGCACAAGTTGAGGGTGTAGCTAGGTGGCACTTACAGTTCATTGCACAAAGTAGAAGTGACACCTAGAAGGAATTGAGTGTGATGGCTTAATTTTCTCTCTGAAATAAGTAATCTATAAAAGGAAACATGGGGCCAGTGTTGACTAAAGAGATCACCTATATAGAAATCATGAATGGTTATGGAAGGTTTGAGCCCATGGACCCCAATGAAGTAACCCAAAGTGCATTTGGGACATTTTTCCTTTGTTTTTTCGATTTATAGTGGTGTCCCCTAGCCATTGGAAGGCCATACAAAGGAACCAACTTTCAAATGAACAACTCACTCAGAACCAAACTAGCTCTTCATTCACTCAGAAAGGAAGCATGCCCATTCATAACAAAAAAATACAACTAAATGTAAGATTAAATTCACATAAAGATAAATCTGAGCCTTGGATTGGATTTTATGGCGAGCTTTAACTTGCATAAAAGAGTCATTCAAGGACACGTGGAGAATTGGTCTCAAGACCTAGATCCAAAACTAAGCAACATAATTGAGCTATGAAATTTCCAATGGATGTGTATAGGCCTCATAGAATCAATTTGTTCATCGACGAATGATGCTCCATCACAATATCAATGATTAGAGCACCTGGAGGATAATCCCTTGACGCCTCTCTCGATGCATCTCTGAAACACTATTGTTGATCCTATCGTCAAGCTCCCAATTTTTTACTTTTGGATGCACATTAATCTTTAGGCTTCATATTTCCTTTGACGCCCTTTATATCTCTATCCCACATTGATTGTGGGAATGTCTAAACTTTTATTTACATACATGTGTGTTCTTTATTATATCAACACATTGTGCACATTATATACCATAGTGGCCATGAGATGAACTCTTTCAACACTAGATTTGGTTATGAGTTGTGGTTGGATATGGTGGACTTGCAAAGACAATAAATGTAAAGATTGGGCTCAGCCAAGCCCTAATCTTTTACAATTTATTTTTACAAGAAACCATTTATATAACAACTGGAGGCACTAAGGACTAGAGTGGAATAGTATAGTCCCCATAGAAAAGTCCCATATCTAGCGGTATTGTGGTATTAGGAGCTTGATTAGGTGTCCTTTCGCATTGTAACCTTAAAGGGCATGTGAATGATGCAAGTCCAAAATCCTATCCACAATACATTTTTTTTCAATTGGATCTCTAACCCATTATTGTTATTTTCTTAGTAGAGTGAGTTTGATTTGTGTTGAGCATTTAGAGATTTCCCACCATATTATTCAACCACCCTCACCATGAATCTAGGGCTCTAAGTTCCAATCTTTCTTTAATCACCGAGGATTGATCCTCACAACTAAGATAAAAAAAATTATCTTAAACTAAACTACATAGTGGTTGGGGGATTCATCCCTGATAGTCATAGTGGATAGTGGTGGGAGATGATATGAAACTTGATAATATGGAAAGTTGTAGGTTGTAGAGTGTACATTATTATGAGAAAGGATCACTACTCTTTATCAACATAAATCATATCCAATATTTTATTAAACTCTATAAATTCTTCACTAATTGACAAACAATTTTCAACACATATTGACCCTGGAAAATCTACTTCAAGAAAAATATAACGATGGATTGGCTTCAACTATGTTTTAATGATTCTTTTAAAAGAGGAGAATTATATATTACAACAACTCCAGTGAGTATAGAATATTGTGTAAGTGAATCTAGTTTCTATAACGTTTTTTCCTCTGTCTTGGCTTGCAATCTTCATTTAGAATGAGAATTGACTAGACTCCAAGCCTGCTTAATTATACTAGTTTTAGTTCCAAGCATTATCATTACCATGATAATGATAAGGATAAGGATGACGACGATGATGATGATGACCATGATGATGACGATGACAATCATCTTCAAAACAATGATACTAACAATGATGAATATTGGTGAGATACAAATGGATCCACACACATCCACTGTGAAGGGTATAATTGCCAACATGTCAAAGTTTAATGTGATGGGTTTGGTCATTCATTTTGGTGGTAGGAGTTTAGGTTGGACTTGCAGAGTATTATGTTGAGGTTTCTTACCTTGTATACCATTGTAGTGAGACCAAAACAAAACCATGAATTCAATGAGATTTTTTTTGCACCCTATTTCAAAGAGCTAACACACATAAGCTTTTCATAATGGTGTAATGAGATAACACACATAATCTTTCACTCATAATGTCATGTTAGAAGGAAAGCTAACTCCAGCTAGATTTCCATCATGGTTTAATGTATTTGATGACAATGTGGCAGTGTTAGATGGAAAGCTACCTTATGAAAGCTAACACACATTAGCTTTTACTCACCGTGCAATGTTTTAAGAACGAAAGCTAACTCCAACTAGATTTTTATCATGCTGCATTGTGATTGATGACAATGTCATCATGCTAGATGGAAAACTACACTATGAAAGCTTACACACATTAGATTTCACTCACCATGCAACGATTTAAGGATGAAAGCTAACTCCAGATAGATTTCCATCATGGTGTAATGAGCTAACACACATAAGATTTTCTTTATAGTGTCGTGTTGTTGAAAGGAAAGCTAACTCCAGCTAGATTTCCATCATGGTGTAATATATTTGATGACAATGTGACTGTGTTAGATGGAAAACTACCTTATGAAGGCTAACAAACATTAGCTCTACTCACCGTGCAATGTATTAAGAAAGAAAGCTAACTCTAGCTAGATCTCCATCATGGTGCATTGTGATTCATGACAATGTGGTTGTGCTAGATGGAAAACTAAATTATGAATGCTAACACACATTAGATTTCACTCACCGTGTAATGATTTAAGGACAAAATCTAACTCCAATTAGATTTCCATCATGGTGCAATGGGATCGATGACGATGTGGTTGTGTTAGATGGAAAACTACCTTATGAAAGCTAACACACATTAACTTTCACTCATAGTGCCATGTTGTTAAAATGAAAGCTAACTTCAACTAGATTTTCATCATGGTGTAATGAGCTAACACACATAAGCTTTCCATCATGGTGTAATGTATTTGATGACAATGTGGTTGCGTTAGACAGAAAACTACCTTACGAAAGCTAACACACATTAGCTATTACTCACCGTGCAATGTTTTAAGAACGAAAGCTAACTCTAGATAGATTTCCAACATGGTGCATTTTGATTGATGACAATGTGGTTGTGCTAAATGGAAAACTACATTATGAAAGCTAACACACATTAGATTCCACTCACCGTGCAATGATTTAAGGTTGAAAGCTAACTCCAGCTAGATTTCAATCACGGTGCAATTTGACAATGTGGTTGTGTTAGATGGAAAACTACCATATGAAAGCTAACACACATTAGCTTTCACTTATCATGCCATGTTGTTAAAAACAAATCTAACTCCAGCTATATTTTCGTAATGGTGTAATGAGCTAACATACATAAGCTTTCACTCATAGTGCCATGTTAGAAGGAAAGCTAACTCCAGTTATATTTTCATCATGGTGTAATGTATTTGATGACAATGTGGCAGTGTTAGATGGAAAGCTACCTTATGAAAGCTAACACACATTAGTTTTTACTCACCGTGCAAGGTTTTAAGAATGAAAGCTAACGACAGCTAGATTTCCATCATGGTGCATTGTGATTGATGACAATGTGGTTGTGCTAGATGAAAAACTATACTATGAAAGCTTACGCACATCAGATTTCACTCACAGTGTAACGATTTAAGGATGAAAGTTAACTTCAGCTAGATTTTTGACATAACGCAATGTGATTGATGACAATGTGTTTGAATTATCAAAGCTAACACACATTAGCTTTCACTCATCGTGCCATGTTGTTAAAAGGAAAGCTAACTCCAGCTAGATTTTCATCATGGTATAATGAGCTAACACACATAAGCTTTCCCTTATAGTATCATGTTGTTAGAATGAAAGCTAACTCCAGCTAGATTTCGATCATGGTGTAATGTATTTGATGACAATGCTACTCTGTTAGATGGAAAACTATATTATGAAGGCTAACATACAATATCTTTACTCACCCTGCAATTGTTTAAGAATGAAAGCTAACTCCAGCTAGATTTCCATCATGGTGCATTGTGATTGATGACAATGTGGTTGTGCTAGATGGAAAAATACACTATGAAAGCTTACACACATTAGATTTCACTCATTATGTAATGGTTTATGGATGAAAGCTAACTCCATCTATATTTCCAACACGGTGCAATGTGCTTGATGACAATGTGGTTGTATTACATGGAAACCTACCTTATGAAATCTAATACACATTAGATTTCATTCATCGTGCCATGTTGTTAAAAGAAAAACTAACTCCAACTAGATTTTCATCATGGTGTAATAAGCTAACACACATAAGATTTCCCTTATAGTGCCATGTTGTTATAAGGAAAGCTAACTCCAGCTAGATTTACATCATGGTGTAATGTATTTTAATAATATTTTTGCTGTGTTAGATGAAAAACTACCTTACTAAAGCTAACAGACATTAGCTTTACTGATCGTGCAATGTTTTAAGAACGAAAGCTAACTTTAACTAGCTTTTCATCATGGTGCATTGTGATTGATGACAATGTGGTTGTGCTAGATGGAAAACTACATTATGAAAGCTAACACACATTAAATTTCACTCACCATGCAATGATTTAAGGATGGAAGATAACTCCAGCTAGATTTCCATCACAGTGCAATGTGATCAATGATGATGTGATTGTGTTAGATGGAAACTACCTTATGAAAGCTAACACACGTTAACTTTCATTTATCGTGCCATGTTGTTAGAAGGAAAGCTAACTCCAGCTAGATTTGCATCATGGTGTAATGTATTTTATGACAATGTGGTTTTGTTAGATGGAAAACTACCTTACGAAAGCTAACACAGATTAGCTATTACTCATCGTGCAACGTTTTAAAAATGAAAGCTAAATCTAGCTAGATTTCCAACATGGTGCATTTTGATTGATGACAATGTGGTTGTGCTAAATGAAAAACTACATTATGAAAGTTAACACACATCAAATTTCACTCATCGTGCAACGATTTAAGATTGAAAGCTGACTCCAGCTAGATTTCCATCACGGTGCAATGTGACAATGTCGTTGTCTTAGATAGAAAGCTAGCTTATGAAGCTAACACACATTAGCTTTCACTCATCCTACCATGTTGTTAAAAAGAAAACTAACTCTAGCTAGATTTTCATAATGGTGTGATGAGCTAACACACATAAGCTTTCACTCATAGTGCCATGTTAGAAGGAAAGCTAACTTTAGCTAGATTTTCATCATGGTGTCAAGTATTTGATGACAACGTAGCTGTGTTAGATGGATAACTACTTTATGAAAGCTAACAGACATTAGGTTTTACTCACCGTGCAATGTTTTAAGAATGAAAACTAACTCCAGCTAGATTTCTATCATGGTGCATTGTTATTAATGACAATGTGGCTGTGCCAGATGTAAAACTACACTATGAAAGCTTACACACATAAGATTTCACTCACCGTGCAATGATTTAAGGATAAAAGATAACTTCATCTAGATTTCCAACACGACGCAATGTGATTGATGACAATGTGGTTGTGTTACAGGGAAAACTACCTTATAAAAGTTAATACATGTTAGCTTTCACTCATTGTGCCATGCTGTTAAAAGGAAAAATAACTCCAGTTAGATTTCCATCATGGTGTAATGAGCTAACACACATAAGCTTTCCCTTATAGTGCCATGTTGTTAGAAGGAAAACTAACTCCAGCTAGAATTCCATCACGGTGTAATGTATTTGGTGAAACTGTGGCTGTGTTAGATGGAAAAATATCTTATGAAGGCTAACAAACATTAGCTTTACTCACTGTGTAATGTTTTAAGAACGAAAGCTAATTCCAGCTAGATTTCCATCATGGTGCATTGTGGTTGTGCTAGATGGAAAAATACACTATGAAAGCTTATACACATTAGATTTCACTCACCGTGCAATGATTTAAGGATGAAAGCTAACTCTATCTAGATTTCCAACATAGTGCAATGTGATTGATGACAATGTGGTTGTGTTACATGGAAAATTACCTTATGAAAGCTAACACACATTAGCTTTCACTCATCGTGCCATGTTGTTAAAATGAACGCTAGCTCCAGCTAAATTTCCATCATGGTGTAATGATGTAACACACATAAGCTTTCCCTTATAGTGCCATGTTGTTAGAAGGAAAACTAACTCCAGCTATATTTCCATCATGGTGTAATGAGGTAACACATAAGATTTCCCTTATAGTGCCATGTTGTTAGAAGGAAAACTAACTCCAGCTATATTTCCATCATGGTGTAATGAGGTAACACATAAGATTTCCCTTATAGTGCCATGTTGTTAGAAGGAAAAATAACTCCAGCTAGATTTATATCATGGTGTAAATTATTTGATAACAATGTTACTGTGTTAGATGGAAAACTACCTTATGAAAGCTAACATACATTAGCTTTAATCACCGTGCAATGTTTTAAGAATGAAAGCTAACTCTAGTTAGATTTCCATCTGGTGCATTGTGATTGAAGACAATGTGGTTGTGCTAAATGGAAAACTACATTATGAAATCTAGCACACATTTGATTTCACTCACCATGTAATGATTTAAGGACGAAAGCTAACTCTAGCTAGATTTCCATCATGGTGCAATGTGATCGATGACAATGTGGTTGTGTTAGATGGAAAACTACCTTATGAAAGCTAACACACATTAGCTTTCACTCATCGTGCCATGTTTTTAGAAGAAAAACTAACTCCAGCTAGATTTACATCATGGTGTATTGTATTTGATGACAATGTGGCTGTGTTAGATGAAAAACTACCTTACGAAAGCTAACACACATTAGCTATTACTCATTGTGCAACGTTTTAAGAACGAAAGCTAACTCTAGCTAGATTTCCAACATAGTGCATTTTGATTGATGACAATGTGGTTGTGCTAAATGGAAAACTACATTATGAAAGCTAACACACATTATATTTCACTCATCGTTCAACGGTTTAAGGTCGAAAACTAACTTCAGCTAGATTTCCATCACGATGCAATGTGACAATGTGGTTGTGTTAGATATAAAACTAATTTCAGCTAGATTTTCATCATGGTGTAATGACCTAACACACATGAGATTTCACTCATCGTGCCATTTTGTTAGGAGGAACACTAACTCCAACTAGATTTTCATCATGGTGTAATGTATTTGATGTCAATGTGATTGTGTTAGATGGAAAACTATCTTATGAAAGCTAACTCCAACTAGATTTCCATCATGGTGCATTGCGATTAATGACAACGTGGCTGTGTTAGATGAAAACTACATTATGAAAGCTAACACATTAAATTTCACTCATCGTGCAATGATTTAAGGACTAAAGCTAACTTCAGTTAGATTTAAATTATTGCAACTATATTACTTTTTTGAACATACACTTTGTATGGTTTAACCTTAATTACAAACTACAATTCAAATGTGTTACATAAATTGGGAGGAGTTACAGTGGAAAATATAATTTTGACAAGAGGGGACTATGTTGACCTCCTAATTAATGGTCAAGTTATTGGACTAGGAATGGTTGAATCTATAGAGACTACAACTCATTATGGTGGAGAAATGCTTAATGTAGGATATGTTATGGTTTTGATAATTGATGTCATTGAACCACATTTGATTGTGGAAGATGTTCATGAAAGGGACTTACATCCATTGAAGATCATAGACTTGAGGCATAACAAAGGTAAATCAAAATCTTGAAGCACATGTTAAGTGTTTTTATAGTACATTGCTTTTTTTTTAGCAAATACTAAGTTTGTTTAATTTCTTGTATAGGTGCAAATGCCTCTTCTACATTTTCTATTGGAGACAAGGTAGATCTTTCGCAATGTGGAGTTAAGGTGGGTGACTGTTCCATATTCAATACAAAGATTGGTCATAAGGTGCATGGAAGGAT
The DNA here is from genome assembly GCA_001517045.1 of Pseudotsuga menziesii. Taxonomy (NCBI): domain Eukaryota; kingdom Viridiplantae; phylum Streptophyta; class Pinopsida; order Pinales; family Pinaceae; genus Pseudotsuga; species Pseudotsuga menziesii. The sequence goes on along the minus strand of LPNX010935313.1, from coordinate 419 downwards.
GGTAAATAAATGATCCATAGTGGTTAACATTGAGAAGGTGTTAAAACATGATGCTCTCTTGCCACATCCAATATGATTTGAGAATACACTAGGGGGTGCATTGGGATCTTATGAGATTTGGCCAGAAGCAAATTTGAAAACTCATTGTCATGATCATCTAGTAAATACTCCCCAAGATAGGCTTACATTCACATGTAAAATGGTTTCTCTTACACATGAATGCATGGGAACAAGCATGTGCATTGCCAAAGGGATCATAGTTAATGTTCATGAGTATGACATGGTTGAGGGTGAAATGTTAGGTGAAAAGGAATTCGTGTAAAATCAAAATCTGTTGCAGGAACAAACTTGGGTTTGTCGTTGACAGGTATGCTAACACATGGACATAGCACATGAGATTTTGGTCATTTCTCCCTACC
>LPNX010935311.1:0-14211 GCA_001517045.1 Pseudotsuga menziesii | reverse complement strand
GGGAAAAAATTAATGAAATTCTTGATTTCTAAAGATAATATCATAGAGATTGATCTCGTCTAGTGCACCATATAGGTTTATTGGGAAATGGTGATGGAAATCAAAATTTATATAACAAACAATCATGTGTCATTTAGAAAAATAATTATAAATAAATAAAACGTATTTTTGAAGGAAAAAATTACATATTCAGAATCATAAGATCGTACTCTATAATATCCTAGATTTTCATAAAAAAATATTTTGTATGTCATAGCAAAACATGCCATCAAAACTGAGCATATTGATAGAGTTCTAGAAGGAAAGCAATAGCGCTAGTTTATTTGTCCTAGACAATAGGTTCAATAGTCCGAAACTACTTATGAACATAATCCCAAACCTTATTCCCATCGATTATTTTAATTTTAAAATAACGCATGTGCATTATAATATACATAGTAAGGGATTGAACAAATCAAGCTATTGCAACAATCGTGGGAGGGCTCATGCCATACATGGCATAGCCTCAACCCATGCATTGTCAATTACTACCGTAAAGATCTAATTAAACCACTTAAATATACAGTCCATAAACAAAGGAAAAATGCCATATTTAACCCACATAGCAAACAAATAGGGTGAAAATAATCCAACAAATACACAGTAAGCACATTAACCATTGTAATTTTCCTAAACACACAATATATATATTTACACAGTAATGCAATTATTGCAGTTAAGTTTTACACAGTCGTGCTATGGGCTTTGGAACCATTGCAAGCAATGGTGCTTCCCAGGCATGAAAGCCCCAAATCCCAAAATACAAATTACCATAACAAATAATTACGCCAATCCTGTAATAGATTCGCTCAACGGCTTAACATCCTTAACAAATATTTAAAAATCCAAGTCTATCTACATAGGCCCGAAGGCTCATCAAACCCCATAGAGAAACCCCAAACCAAATGACTCAAATAAAATGTAGACATGCCGAGAGGCAACAATCATAGGATTTTCTGGAAAGTCTTACCTTACACCTTGGGCACAACCTTCAAACCAACGACAGTGCTTGGGCCACGCCACTCTTCAGACATAGAAAAAAATGAATTGCAGACATAAAACCCAAAACGAAGCATACCTTCAAATCCTGGAGGTCACCTCCATTTTCCCCCTGTGTAGAGCCAAGACCAAACCCCAAAAAACCAAGCGAATGACAATTCTATCGTGATCCAAGCCCTAAGCTTGTGCTTCCATGAAAACCCAGGTGCATTAATCGCACCAGTTGGTATCCACTTTCAAATCCAAAAACTACTTTTCTATAGTTTGATATCGTCACTTTAACGTACAAGTCTACATTCCCATGCAAGGCTTAAACCCCATTAACATATTGTTCAACCATATGGTATATTTCTCCACCCTAAAACATATCACAAGCTTTAAAATATTACAAGGTTATGTTTAATGTATAGTCCATATATGATATGCACTAATCCAATGTCAAGCCACAAGTCGTAAGTATTAAAGGTAACCCGTAAACCATAGGCTTGAATCCTTAGTACAATACGTCTTCCCTAAGCTTAATGCTTAGTAAACATGGCATATGAAATATGCCATGTTAATAATTAAAGTTTCAAAATAAAATCAAAGGTTTCGCTTTAAACCAAGTTCATAACCTCCAAAGAGAAAACATAGGTTATGTTAATATTGTTTATAAAATAAACATAGAACGTTTCGCCATAGACAAAAAAAAAGATAAAAATTCCTCCAAAGTCGGTGACAAAGAAGTGGTCAAGAGGTCGCAAGTACAAGTAAGTACTCAAATCATAATGCTTCTGTATGTTTCTTTCTCCAATAAGCTGGGCAACAGTATGCTTCTAGGCCTGCATAACAAAATTTCATAGTTAGAAAATAATAAAATTTCCTCCAAGGTGTGCAGCAATGAACAAGAAGAACTAATCAGTGGGCAAGAAGAAAATATGAAGAACATTGTTCTAGAGCTACAAAAAAAGGTTGGCTCGTTAGCTGATTAAAGGGAATGATTGGATAAGAAAAATAGAGAGCTAAGCACTGAAGTAATTTTCCAAAAGTCCGAGTTGAATGTGTATAATGCGAAATTATCTCACTTGAAAGATGAGATGGAGAAAAATGAGAGTGTTCTGGAGAAATATAGAACAGAAAAGGATGATTTGCAATGCGAGTTCAACGAATCCAAGGAAATTATTTAAAATTTGCTTGCCAAAACTGAAACAATGAAAAATAAATGAACAACTTTCAGCAACTGGTGAATGAAGGAGTCGAAGAGCACCTAGAGCAGCATAAGGTGATGGAACATTCTCTTCCCCAATAAAATGAAATACTACAAGAATAGGTGGACAAATTTGCGTGTTTTCTAGTTGAAGAGTTGAACACTGCTCTGCATTCTTTCAAGAAGGATGGAGAGTCTGATACGCTGGAAAAGGAAAAGTCGAAGCCAAACCATGTGCATGAACTTGTGGCCTTTTTCAATTCCAAAGGCACAAAGCATGTCATAACCAAAATGCGACCAATAGGCAGGATTCCCACAAATTATTACGAAACTCAATTTGCAGCAATTTTGGTTATCTGGTAATTTTAGCATAGGGTATTTAATCTAGGCGATCAAATTAATATTGTTGGAATGACAATATCGCCATTTTAAAGTAGGGTATTTAATTTAGGAGAGCAACTTAATATTGTTGAAATAGCAATTGTCAATAACAAATTTGATCAAAATTTGGCCAAAAAGGTTTTAGTTGTTTTTTTATCTAAGAGCTCGGGGAACGCTAAGAATTCTTATATTCTGTTTTCCATTTACTTTAGTTGCAATTTAATTTTTAAAATTTTTCTTTTAACTGAATTTTCTATTTTTTCTATTATATTTAATAATAAGTTTAATGTTATTTATTTGAAATGTTAATGGGCAATATTTCCCATTTATTATATTACTTGCGGCTAAGTGAGGTCTAAGGACTCTCAAAATGTAAAATCATTTAATTCTCACCACATAGGGTCATTTAATATCTTGATATTATAATCCATGGATATTATAACCAATTAATATATTATAAATCATGGTTATAGTATATTTTATGGTCAAAATGTGGTGGATAATTTTCAAATGGTAGTTTTTAGTGGTTGGATTTGCATAATGAGATGCTTCAAGGGTAATTCAATTCCATGAATCCATTTATGTAATAAAAATTGTAATTTAGAGAGTAAAAATGATATTTTCAGCAATAAATCATGGTGCCAAATTCAAAACAAAATAGCTGAAAAAAATGCAAATCCTCTAAACCTTAGTCCACTTAGAAAAATAAAGAACACAAAACATAAAATTTTGACCATGTTGGCCATGTAATTGTTAGTATTTGTGTAACATCCCTCTCACATACCATAGATATTTTGTAATTACAGATATTATTGTACTTGTTTTCGGGAGATGAGCTCAAGGCCAAGGCCCCAACGGAAGAAAACCTTGCAGCTTATATAAGTTAATTACCTAAGTGGAAAACTTAGGGTACATAAAACAATGACACAACTTAATGAGGGGCCAACTAAACCCATAAGGGATAAAAGGGAAGAAATAAAAGAGCCATAATGGATACCGTAGTCTTACATATCGTTTGGGTTTTGGCAGTGTTAGAGATAAGGTCTACACCCACGAGGGATACCTGCTTCACTAAAACTTATCCCAACTGAGACACCATAAGTAGGTACTTAACCCTAATATGATTAAGCCTAGATAAAATGAGTCGCACTCATTTTAGCATCAACATAGAAGAGTTAAGGAGTTAAAGTAAAAAGATTTAAGATGAGGAGAAAAGCAACATAAGGAGATAATTGTCAATGAACTATAGGTCATATTCTCCTTAAAAATAATAAGAAAGATAGCACCTTCGTCATACCTCATTTGATAAATACCATCTACCTAGGCTAATATAAGGGTTGATTCACAATCATGGACTCCTTTAAAGACACTTTAGATGCCACATAATACTGGAATAAACAGAAAACTGTGAGTTTAGGTGACAATTAGGGGTACTTCTCTAATGTATTTGAAGATGAAGTAAAAAGAGAAAAGATAGGAAATTGAATCAACTTTCATAATATATAGCCTTTATGTATAGAAAATGTGTGTAAATGATTGTAAAATTAGTTTCCATGAAAGTGGGTTTTCAGGTTTTTAGCACAACTTAACATATATGTTTGTGCGGGTGCAACAATATATGAGGTAAATGATGTCAATTTGGGATAAAATATTGCATAGATATAAAGGACATATGGGCCTTAGTGTAACACTGTTTATTTAGAATTTTTCATGAAATATTTTTTATTATTATTAATTATTGAAGTCACAAAAGCTTGAAATGAAAACCTTATGTGTGGGTGCAACACTTTAGGGATAAAAATTAATGAAATTCTTGATTTTTAAACATAATATCGTAGAGATTAATCTCTTCTAGTGCACCATATAGGTTTATTGGGAAATGGTGATGGAAATCAAAAGTTATATAACAAACAATCAATGTATCTATTTTCAAAAAATGACGTGTGTCATTTAGAAAAATAATTATAAATAAATAAAACGTAGTTTTGAAGGAAAAAATTACATATTCAGAATCGTAAGATCGTACTCTATAATATCCTATATTTTCATAAAAAAATATTCTGTACGTCATAGCAAAATAGGCCATCTAAACTCAACATATTGATAGAGTTCTAAAATGAAAGCAATAGCCCTAGTTTATTTGTTCTAGACAATAGGTTCAATAGTCTGAAACTATTTCTGAACATAATCCCAAACCTTATTCCCATCGATTATTTTAATTTTAAAATAACGCATATGCATTATATCTTATTCATATTGCATACGCCATATAACACATATGCGATCTGATAAAGTTAAAACACATATGCGATTTTTCTTAACTAATTTGTTACAAGAGTTAAAAAGAGTAATGGCATCCTTATCCCATTATAATACCATTTAGACAACACTATGATGGAAAAAAATAATTCATCTTTTTAATGGTGAACGAAGCCATGGGTTGTCCATCCAAGAAAACAGGGCGGTGAACAAAGCCATGCACTATACATCCAAGATAATAGGGTGGTGAACGAAGCCATGCACTGTGAATCCAAGAAAATAGGGTGGTGAATGAAGGCGTGCGCAGTGCATTCAAGAAAATAATAATTCCTCCTGTCCTTCAATCTATTCAGCTTCAAGGGAAAATTTACAATATTAAAAGACAGATTGAAGATTGATTTATGTCAGTGCTGAAAGGAAATTATAAATTCATGAGAATGCTTGTTTGGTATCTCTTTTGGATGTAAAAAATCTAGAACGAGTACCAATGGATCAATGTACGCTTTCACTGCAAACCACTAGTGATAATTCATTGATAGGTGATAGGTTACTTTAATCAACATTGTTCCAGTAATCGTGTTCTTTTAATTGTCATCCTCATCATCATCATAGTCATCATCCTCATCGTCCTCATCATCATCACCATCATTTTTCATCATCATTGTCATCATGATTATCATCATCATCGTCATCCTCCTCCTCCTCCTCCTCCTCCTCCTTCTCATCATCATCATCACCATCATCCTCCATCATCATCATCATCATTGTTCATCGTCACCATCATCATTTTCATCCTCATCCTCATCATCATGATCATCATCCTCATCGTCACCATCATCATCACCACCACCACCACCATCATCATCATCATCATCATCATCATCACCATCATCATCATCATCATCACCATCATCATCATCATCATCCTCATCATCATCATCATCGTCAACCTCATCATCATCATCATCATCACCACCCTCATCCTCATCATCATCACCATCATCATCACCATCATCATCATCCTCATCATCATCATAATCATCACCACCCTCATCCTCATCATCATCATCATTGTCATCATCATCATCATAATCAGCCTCATCCTAATCATTATCATCATAGTCATCATAATCCTCCTCCTCCTCATCATCATCATTGTTCATCATCATCATTGTTCATCATCATCATCATCATCATCGTCATCATCATCATCATCATCATCATCATCACCATCCTCATCCTCATCATCATCATCTTCATCCTCATCATCGCCATCCTCATCATCATCATCATCAACAACATCCTCTTCATCATCCTCCGCCTCCTCGTCATCACCCTCATCCTCATCATCTTCATCATGGTCATCATCATCATCATCATCATCATCATCATCCTCATACTCATCATCATCGTCGTCGTCGTCACCCTCATTCTCATCATTTTCATCATGGTCATCATCCTCCTCCTCCTCATCATCATAATCCTCATCCTCATCCTCCTCCTCCTCCTCCTCATCATCATCCTCATACTCATCATCATCATCATCATCATCATCATTCTCATCATCATCATCATCATCATCATCATCACCCTCATCCTCATCATCTTCATCATGGTCATCATCATCATGGTCATCCTCATCATCTTTATCATCACCCTCATCCTCATCATCTTCATCATCATCACCATCATCATCATCATCATCATCCTCATCCTCATATTCATCATCAGCATCATCATCCTCGTCCTCATAGTTTTCCTCATCATCATCATCATCATCCTCATCCTCATCATCATCTTCATCACCCTCGTCCTCATCATCTTCATGATGGTTATCATCATCATCATCATCATCATCATCATCATCATCATCACGCTCATCCTCATCATCATCATATGCATCATCCTCCTCATCACCACCCTCATTGTTCATCATCATCACTCTCATCCCCATCATCATCACCCTCATCCTTATCATCATCATCCTCATCCTCATCAGCATCATGATATTCATTATCCTCCTCATCATCACTCTCATTTTTCATCATCATCACTCTCATCCTCATCACCATCATCATCAACCTCATCCTCATCATCCTCATCATCCTCCTCATCATCACCATCATTGTTCATCATCATCTTCATCGTCACCCTCATCCTCATCATCGTCACCATCCTTATCATCATCTTCATCATCCTCACCCTCATCCTCATCATCATCATCATCACCCTTATACTCATCATCATCATCCTCATCCTCATCCTCATCCTCATCATCATCATCAACTCCCTCGTCTTCATCATCTTCATCATGGTCATCATCATCATCATCACCATCACCCTCATTGTCATCATCCTCCTCATCATCACCCTCATTGTTCATCATCATCACTCTCATCCTCATCATCATCATCATAACCCTCATCTGCATGATCATCATTATAGTCATAATCCTCCTCATCATCACCATCATTGTTCATCATCATCTTCATCGTCACCCTCATCCTCATCATCATCACCATCATCCTCACCCTCATCCTCATCCTCATCACCCTTATCCTCATCATCAACATCATGGTCATCATGGTCATCATCACCATCATCATCATCATCATCATCATCATCCTTATCCTCCTCCTAATCATCATCATCATCACCCTCATCCTCATCATCATCATCATGGTCATCATCATCATCATCGTCGTCATCATCATCATCATCTTCCTCCTCACCCTCATCCTCATCATTTTCAACATGGTGAAGCACCCTGGTGAAGCACCTTGAAGAGTACAAAAAGGAGATGCACCTAAGGAAGGGTATCGTCCTTGTGTTCGGTGGCTTGAATCGGTACTTGGAGTGTTGTTAGCACTTGGTGTGTTGGGATGGACGACATCCGGAGAAAAGAATAATGGTGAAGCGCCTTGAATAGTACAAGAAGGAGATATGCCTAAAGAAGTGTATCATCCTTGTGTTGAGTGGCTTCAATTGGTACTTGGAGTACTATTAGCACTTGGAGTGCTGGAATGGAGGACATCCAAAGAAAATAATAGTGTTGGGAAAAGGTATGTGCATTACAGGTAAACTGGTACCTATTAGGTAATATGTCTATTTATTGGCAAATAGAACTGACATGTATATTGGAACGATTGTATAGTGTTTATTGGACAGCAAAGTCTTTTTATAAAAAGAAGACATGAATTATTATTATTGTAAAGTCTAAACGTGGAATTATTTCCCGTTAGACCTAACGACTAATTAGGTCTTTTCGACAAAGATTACTCAAAGCCCTTTTACATTGTAACCTTTATATTCTATTTTAAAGGAGGATTAAATTCCTTCAGCAAAACGTTTGGATTAAATCTATGTGTTAATCTCATCTTGATAGGACGAGGGGAATTATATAATTTTTGAATGCAATAGTCATGTCGAGGAAGGATATAAATAATTTCTGAACGCGCTATGATCTTAGGGCTGAAACGGTCGCCAGGATAATGGCCTAAGAACCTATCTGACAGTTACAATAGCAGCACCAAGTCAGGTTATGTCCGAACTATTAGGATGAGGATGGCCTTATTTTGAAGGAAGCGAGTAGTATATATGTCTGGAGGGGCGCACTAGTTGGGGGAGGGGAACGACCTCGGCACTAGGTAAGCCTGAGATTTAGATAATGAGGCATTTACCTCTGAGCGCTAGATGATGGAACCAGTTGTCAAAGCGTGGGCGTCATTTCTCTCAAGTATAATCATTCTTTTGAAGCGGTTGGGACTAGGTAATATAAACTATTTTTTTTATCTAGTTCCTTGGTGTATTAATGGTAGAAAGGAATAAGCACACTAGACCATACCTACACGGTTGCATTATGATACAGGCTGCGTTTTGAGGAGGTTTTATTCTTCCTTTAGATAGAAGGGAAGTATAGACGTTTGGGAAATTATTATGGGAGTAACAATTGCACTCAACTTATACAGATTGAGTTTGATTGCCCCCTTATGGGGGGGTTTCCCTTTTTCAAAATCTAGAGAAAACCCTAGATCGGTCCTCACCCCTTTTTTCATGATTGCATGTTTGGTTGCGTGAAGTTATTGAGTCATCCTATTTGTTTTTGGTTTTTCATTGGCACGACTAATGGAACCACATAGGTCAGTTATACAAAGAATTGATACGAGACTGTGTAGTTTCTTCGATTCTTAATCGAAACAAGTAAATACCTTCTCCTTAGGTTACAGATCTATTTCCCATACCTTGTGTGATCGGTCGATAACTATGAAATTGATTTTAACGAGTGGGAAAAACCCCTTTTAACCACTGACCTATGGCTGCGATATGAGTAAGCAGTCGGGGTGCTTTTTGCTTGCTCTGGAGGATAATGTATAGGAATTATAAATAAAGTATTTGGAAGATACCTAGCTATGAGCAAATAGTTGGTTTAGCATAAACATGGAAATGAGATTAAATTGCAGGATAAATATATATATATATATATATATATATATATATATATTATTTCGCAAAGTTTACCACGGTAACTTAACCAAAGATGATTGATGCTTGAAAGTAATAAAAACATTGATAGTAAATTGGTATTCCTCATATGGTATAGGGAATTTCATGATATTTTGCTATTAAGTATTACATCATAGATGGTTAGGATTCAGTATAATGAGTACTCTTGGAATAAAAGTATCCTTACGAGGTCTAGTGAATAATACCCCTAATTGTTAGACAACAGTAGCTCCTTTTACTTGACTAACTGTTAGGTTTATTTTTCAACGATAGGATACCTGAATGATGTGTTAAAGACAAAGTTCACCATGTGCTCAAGGGGCCATTAATGATTTTATGAACTGGTTACAATGGCCCTAAAAGAGGGCTATTGAGTTACAACAAGCACTTTGCGAAGATCCTTGAGGTAACGTAAACCGGCCATGGTTGTGCCGAGTTAGTGTAATTTAATCTATTTTGATAAAGTAATAAAATGAATAAGAAATTGGTGGATGTAGCCTCGTGGACGAGGTGAAGCACGTGAACATGTGTCTCATCCTTATTTTCCTTGTACAAAGTTTCTAAGTTTGTGTATATTGAATTTATCAATGATGTAGGGTGCACTATAAATGATTTTCATGTGTCAGAATATTCTACTTCCTCACATTGTTTCGTGTGCATGTGAAGCTGTTCTATAATCTATGCTAAGGGATTTTGCTAATGTAGAAGGTAATCAAGAAAATATATCATAATGCTTTTGTCCCCACATAGTAATGTATTAAATGCACTATGATGAAAAACGCTCGTAGGTTCCAGCCAAACCACTAATAGATTACGGTTGAACGTTTTTCAAAGACTTGTTCTTGTATGATCGGAAGTGCATAGTGAGTGTTTCACAATGCATGTATGACATCAACAATTTTTTTGTTGGACATGCTTAAATAAATTATCATCTGCCACTAACATGCTCGATTCTTTTTGTAGTAATGGTGAAACAAAACTTTTACCCTTCTTTCACTCTTAATGGAATTGAAGTTTAAGAGGGTTATTACAAAAGAATTCATTGATAACCCAAATTTTCAATAATCAATTATCATAATTTCATAACTTACAGCAATTTTAATTATCATTCATGAGTTATATAACCCTGTAAATCATTTAGAAAAATTGCTCCTTACTCTGTTCTAAGCAATTGGGCGCAACTTATAAATGCAGGAGGATTTTACACACCGTAGTGCACGTCGATTGCATCAATGGTAATTATCTTGATGAAGCCTTATTAATTAAGGAACTGAATTATTTTTACTAACAGCCCATTTCGGCTGATAGTATTCCTAGCATATCCTGTAATATTAGCATATAACATTGTTAAATATCAACATCTTCAGACGTCCTTACTCGTCTATATTTGGATATTTGCTAGTGAAGGGATGTTCCAACATTATTCCACATTCTTGAGTAGCTATGCTAGGGACACGAACATTCCAATATCATTAGTAACTCAAAGTAAAACATAATTTCATATTTTAGCTACTTATCTCCTATCGTACAACCTATCCGAATGTGAGCCTTTACATAGGTGCACTCTTTCTACACAACTGGTAACATTAGGTACAACACACCATGCTATTTACCTTAGCTGAATTATAGGCCAAGTTCATAAGCCGTCAGGTTCCCTTTTTGGGGAAATACTGTAAGGAATGTTGTCGTTCTTGTGAAAATGTATAAGAGATCAATAATGCCAATGAATATGTAAAAATAGCTACATAACCCAAATTCTTGCATACTAATAATTACATTTAAAGGATACATTATAACAACATTGTTATTGTAACTAACTTGCATTCTCTTCCTAATAACTCTGAAAACCAAGTCCTACCCTTACTTAGCATCCATTTAGTATGCTAGGGATATTCAACATTCAGAAGTTAACTAGCAACTTCTGAATCAGGAAGTTAACATCTATTTGTTATACTCAATTTTAAAAACCAAATTTAATTCTCTCTTCATTCACTTACTATCTGCAACAACTAACCATTTCTAGGTTTTATTAGTTTACGATAGCGAGACTAGATTAAAAAACATAATTCTTCCTTTTGACATATGCAATCGTAGTTGTTCGTAACCATATGATGAAATGAAATCTTGTGTTCCCGGTTTAGATGAAAGAGGTGTTTCACATTTATATAATGTTGGCATTGGCATCTTTAATACCACTAACATTTATTTCATACAATTTGTATTTGTATAATGTTGACCATATAATATAATTCGTTAGCATAGCTACTATTTTAGCATCACTTACCTTTTGCTTAAACCATTTTACTATAATTGCGGCAATTCTTGTAGAGTGCCAAGGTAATACGGTGACTCCTAAATGGTCAACTTATTAAGTTCTCTTTAACCACTGTCTTTCTATCTTCAAGGGATTTAGGTAAGTCATACATGTGCATTTATATATACATATATCCATAAGCATAATCCTCCACATAACGGTACTTCTAAAACATTGGAGTACGAGCCACTGCATTTATTTATTACATCAACGAACCCTAAAGTAGGTCTAGAGGACTTCAAACCAATGTTCAATTCTCGTTAGATCTTTAGCACTCCTACATTCAAGTCATTAATGACCAATTTAACTAAGTGTAGCAGTTCAAATCCCACATTATTACTATAGTACTTTCATCGACCAGGAGTTTGTCCAAGAATACTTCTATACTTCACTAAGAATTTAGTGGTGCAATATTACATAGAGAGGAAACAATTAGCCATCCATAAACCTCTTCGAAAGTAATCACGGAAATCAAAGTTATCTATGCACTTATGTCATTGGCCTGACGTGGAAGTGGAAAAAGTAATAGGCCACCTTCATTGTAATTTTGAGAAGATGTTCCACCTCCTATTGTACAACTACAGTTTCAATAAACATCTACGTTTGGTATATCTTAAGGCACCTGTATTTGTAGAATAATAAGACTTGTTGATTCAAGTTATCAAGGCAAAACTCAATCATTAGTTTCATCAGGAAATATGCACGAGCATTTTGAGCCCAATAGGCCCAAGTGTTTCAAGTCTTGCTCTGATACCACCTATAACATACCCGTTAGTTTGTAACATCCCCCCCAAAAAATGTAATTTTTAGAAAGAGAAATTTTTACCTTCGTTACAACTATACAAATTATTGCTACTTTAATAACATCCCTCTTCTAACATCCCCAAATCAATAAACATTTTTCCTAAATAAGAAGACAACATATACCTTTGATACGATCACAGAACTATGGCTATTCTCAAGCTGTTGCTCTAGATTTCATATTTTTAGCTTTCAAGATATACCTACAGCCTTGCAAATTATTCATGACACACACATTTATATAAATCCATAATCTATGACAAAATATTTTCTTCAAATTTTATCATATTTTGGACAGTCCTTTAGGATATAGTTTTTCAATTAAATCTTTACCTTGTAAACATAATACACCTTCAACCATATGGTATATTTCGCCACCCCAAAACATATCACAAGGTTTACAATATTACAAGGTTATGTTTGATGTATAGTCCATATATGGTATGCTCTAATCCAAAGTCAAGCCACAAGGCATAAGTATTAAAGGTAACATGTATACCATATCCTTAAAGACTTAATACAATACGTATTCCCTAAGTTCAATGCTTAGTAAACATGGCATATGAATTATTCCATGTTAATAATTAAAATTTAAAAATAAAATCAAAGGTCTAGCTTTAAACCAAGTTCATAACCTACAAATAGAAAACATAGGTTACATTAATCTTGTTAAGAAAATAAACATAGAACATATATATAATAATATATAAAAGACGAGACATACACCCTAATGAAGAGTAAGTAGCACATAGGAATTTCTAGATGTGATTGTTCACTTGACGAAAATAGTATTTTCCTTGTATAAATGTGAGTCGGTAAGGAACTCTAGCAACAAGAAGTAGGTCTTTTAGGATGAAGATTTATGTTCTCTTTAAATAAGACTATGTCGCAAGGTATGGTTTTCATATGAAATAAAAGACGTGCCTTAGTTTGAAGAACTAAGTAAGTTTGTAAACAAGTAAACACTTTTACCTCTCAGACCGTCATGCGAGAATGAGTCCCGCCATTCTTCCCACTTTGTTTCGACAAATAAAGTTAAGTTAGGAATTTTTAAATAAAGAGTAAGACTATGCAGAAAGGAAAAATCATATAATCAACTAACAACACATACACGACAAATGTAAAATCATAAGAACTAAGCAGTAAACAACCGAACAACATCTTAAGTAAAAATACATTAATAATAATGATAGAACGTAAGAACAGCTTATGAGTAAACATTGGTACATATAGTGTACGACGTATTTCCGCAAGACAAATAATGTTCCGTATAGGTAGTTTTTTTACTACCCTAAAAAAAAGAAATTTATTATTTTCAATTCTATGGGACATTACAATCTTGAACTACCAAATGATGAGAAAAATCTACTTTTTTAGAGAGACTAGGGAGCTATTTGGTACATGCATATTACCATTTGTCTCACCAACATACTTCCTAAACAAAATAAATTTAGCATGGGCATAATATTTGTATTATGAACAATTGAAAGGTACATCCAAACTTTTCCAAAATTCGTTATCAACCACAACAAAACTAATACCCTCTAGAATTCCCTCCATGAGATTTATTTTAACAGAAATTTTCACAACCACTGAATTAGAGGAATTGATAGCAACAATATATGTTTTCATGAAGATACCGAGCTTATAGTTTGTAACCCTAAAAATCTCATCTTTCCAAAACTCAATAGGAAGGAAATATAATTTAACCCACACAAATATCCTAATA
>LPNX010935277.1:0-21920 GCA_001517045.1 Pseudotsuga menziesii | reverse complement strand
TTACTTTATTTGTTATTTGTTATTTTTTTATATTTAATTTTATTTATATCTATTGAATTTGGGTTATTATTGATGGTTGTTTTTTTTCTTTTTCTTTTTTAATACTTAATTTTATTTACATTTAATAGATTTAAGCAAATGTTAACTTAACTATTACTTATAGTTGCTTGAAAGGCTTTTAAACAAGATCAAGAGTAGACTTTTAAACAAGATCAAGAGTACATGATCTATTAAGAACCAACTCTAATCAAGTATAAGAAAACTTCTATTGGACCAAGCTTAACCTAAGAACTATAACAATCCAACATACTTATCTTCCATACAAAACTTGATTTAATTAATTAGATAACACAAAGCTTGAGCAAATAAAAAATTACACCATTGTGTACTTATTGTCACACTAGTACTCACACTGTGGAGGAATGTCCTGAGCCG
This sequence comes from Pseudotsuga menziesii, assembly GCA_001517045.1. Taxonomy (NCBI): domain Eukaryota; kingdom Viridiplantae; phylum Streptophyta; class Pinopsida; order Pinales; family Pinaceae; genus Pseudotsuga; species Pseudotsuga menziesii. The sequence goes on along the minus strand of LPNX010935277.1, from coordinate 21,485 downwards.
GTTGCTAAATGGGAAGATTGTGCAAGGAGATATTCCTGCATAAAATGGTATCTTCAATATATGAAGAATGTGATATGGATGTCTTGGACACAACGCTCAAAGTGACTCCCGCAAGATGGTGGGAAATGCACAAATATTATTTTCTTGAATGGGGCACAACCCAACTAACTTTGATGATCAATTTCAAGCCATCTCTACATGCTAATATGGTGGAGGAAGTCTACATGGGAAGACCAATCCCTACAAGTACATTGACCTGTGTGAACATTAGTGGGAGTAAAGAGGCTTGTGCCATAGTTTTGGTTTCACCAATCCATTTAGGAACTTGGTGGGCCACTCATATGTATGCCATGCACTTAAAGGAATGGTGAACCTTCACTTTGCCATCTCCAAAATCGACAACCTATTTGTTGCGCAAAGGTAGATCAAGACAATCCAGAACCAGATGAACTAGAACACCTAAGACATCTAACCTTTTAGGAGTTGGAAGGTGCTTAGTAAGTCTGACATACTAAACCCAAAGACATTGGAGCAATATATATGCAACCTTTGTAGTTCAAGAAAATTAATATCAACATTGAAGACAAACTAAAGATGAGAGCTATTGGAGACTAGTGGGACAACTAAACAATGTGTGAGGTCACATCACTATCGAAAAAATATGAAGACTTGTTTCCACAAAGCTTCACAGAACTAAAGGGAATTTAGGGAGAGTTAGGTGAGATGAAGATTGAGCTAAATCCATATGCAAAACCTGTAAAGCATGAACTGTACACGAGGGTTCACTCAGTGAACTTGTTACATAGCACGATCATTCACGGGATATTAAATAATATCTCCAATTTCACTAAATATTGGAAAATGCCTCCTAAAACTATATTGATGAACCCCTTCCCAACATACCTTTCCAATTAAAAAAACCCCTAGTTTCACGAGATATTGTAGGTATCGATTTTTATCAACGCATTTTTAACACCCTCTTTATATCATATTATTAAGTTGTAACAATAGGATCTGTTTGGCCTAGGTCTGTTTGCCATATTTGTTAGGATACTTTATCGTTTTAAATCTTTTTAGCCATGGGATTTTATTTTATTTGCTTTTTATACCCTAAAAGAGTTTGGTTTGTTTTGATTTCATATTTTTAATATTTTAGGTATTTACAGTTCATTTTAGATCGTAACCTATGATCCTATAGGATGTTTCGAGTCTATTCATAAGTTTTCTAAGGATTCAAAGTATTCCATATGTATCTCATATGGGCTGGCAGCACATGACATTTACTCAAACTACATGTATGCTGCTAGCTTGCCGAGGTTGGGTTATGTGCAAGAGTAATCATGAAAGCAAAATAGAGTATATGCTTCGTTTGGTTCATACATTGAAGGAAACATCCTTCTGTTATTCTCAAATTCTTTCTGTTTGGAAAGAACGGGTAAACATATTTTGAAGACCTACCTGTAGTCAACGAGGATGCAACAACATTTTATTCTACTCATAAAACTTAAATGAACAACAAGTATATGCTCTTGAGGGTGCACAGATCATTCAAGTTTCTGCAGGTTCTAGACACTTCATTGCAATAACAGAGGGAGTAATTATCTAAGGATTGGGGTCAAAAAGATCACATATTCTATTTGTCTTGGTTTGTAGTTTCAGCAGCAATTATTACAGCCTACACTATGACCAACATTTTCCAGTACAGTGCTAGTGATCACATGCTGTGTTTTTTTAGTAACCTTGTGAAAACTCATTTTTATCAGCCATGGGGAGGCCATTTTACATGCTTAAATACTCTATTGATAACTAGACTTCTTAATCTTTCCAATGGTACTTTCAGATATGCATTTGGAGCTTAGAAAGGCAGTCAAAAGTTCCCGCAAGATGAGGGTGCGTTTTCAGAAATGTGGCATTTTTACTATGTTGAGTCATCATTTTCAAATGATGATTCTGAGAAACTGGAGAACCATTTTGAGAAACGAGAGGATTTTTTTGTTCTTAACATATCATAGAACAATAACCTCTCTTAGTTTTCCTACAAGTGTCACAGATTGAGAGAATCGAATCCATCTCTGAGCCCTAATTTTCGGATCTCAGAATCTCCTTGTTTGACACATGTTTTTGAAATGAAAATATCGGGCAATTGAAAACGAAGCTCAAGGAACCGAGAGAGATTTTTTCTCATAACAAACCAATATAAAATAACCTCTTTCTATTTATATACATGTGTCACAGATTTGGAGAACCGAATCCATCTTTGAGCCCCATTTTTCAGCATTATGGCTCAATTTTTGTGGTAGGTAATTTTAGAAATTGATTGTAACTCATTGTTATCTTTGGGATTTGGGAGGATTTCGACCTCACCATATTTATAATTCATATTGTAACATTTTGAGAGGGGGGTGAACACATGGGAGTCGATCTGCTGGGGAGGTCGTGCAGACATTCAATAGTTACTTCTGTAAGAACTTCTTTTGCTTTTTGATGGCATTAATATACTATATGGAGCTAGGCCTGTGATCTATTTTGTTTTGATGTTCTTTTGTTAAGTCTGAACTCTTCATGCAGTGAATGTGATGTAGATGTTTTCTATATTTCATCTCATGTATGTATGTGAATGTTAAATACCTATTGATATTTGAAAAGTGTTTTGAAAGACCAATACTTATATATATATGCTACAGATATGAACTGTTTGTTTATTGTTTGCAGTTATATATATATAGAAATATTATCTCTTGTACCTTAATGCTTTGTCATCCATTACTGCAAGATTCTTGTCTTTTACATTTATATTTCTGAAATTTTCAGATATTGTCTCTGCCTGTTTTATCCTTACCTATCTGATTTACATTGTTATTCAAAAATAAAAAAAACAGTCTTTCATTTGAGGTGTTTGAACACTGCTAACCCTGTAGTCTAGGTAGTAGACTTTAGGAAAAACATCTTCTGGCGACCACACTGGGAAGGAAGTACAAATTCTTCCTTGGTTTGATAACGATTAGATCCAGTCTTTGATGGTGAACAAGGGTTGCTTGCACGCTTTATGCTACAATTTTTCACCGGCTACTTCACAGAGGAAGGATCTATTGGCGATTCCATCGGTTCAAATGTCAAAATCCATGGAAGCCATTGTGGCTGCAAGGTTTGCACTTTTCAATTTTTTAGTTGTTCCATATTTTCCAAATAATGTGCCTACTATGGATGAATGGGGAGACTTCCTTCCAAGATTTAGAGGAAATGATCATGACTATCCCGCACAACACTTGATTGAGTTTCATCAATACATGAACCAACTCCGTATTCATCATGATGATGTATTGTTGAAAATGTTTATGTATTCATTGGAAGGAAATGCCAGACAATGGTACAGATCTCTTCCTATCTCTAGTATTTCGTCAATAAAATATTTCCATGTTGTCTTTTATGATTATTGCAAGAGGATTTATTCTACTGATCTCCTTTTAGAGGACTGTTGTGAGCAATTTAAGTTCAATAAATATCTTAATAATAATGATCAGCATAGCATTATTGATGAAATTCATGAAGAAATATTTCATTGTGAAGCTCAATCCTCTATTGAAGAAAACATTGAAAATCACACTGTTTATGAAGGTTTGCAGACCAATCTTAAAGTTGGTCTTGATGACAGTCGAGTTAAAGATGCTATTGATTCTTTTTCAAAGGATGATTCATTGTCATATGTAGATTTTGCTAAATCTATTTTACAGCAGGAGGATTTTCAGCAGTCAAATGTTAAATTTGATGACCATAATACTTTGGATGCATTTGGCATAAATTTAGATGTTTCTTATAACGCTGATTATAATACAGAAGCTCTTCCAAGTTTGTTTGAAGATCAGATTGCTGCTGATAATTTTCAGAAAACTTCATCTTTGTCATTAGAATTTTCTCATTCTGCTCCAATTTTTTATGAACATGATGATGCTCTTGAAAAGCAAGATCCGAATATGTGTGATGTGATAGAATTAAATCAACAAGTTCATGAAGACATTTAGTCCATTATTCATGAACAAAAAGAGCCAATGTATGACAATTACTCATATGATGGCAGCATGAAAGAAGAAGATCAACTTGTTAATTCTCAGGATGACACTATTGTTGATAATGTTGAAGGAACTTGTGAGCACATTTAGGATAAATTTGATGCTTTTGATTTTCAATGCCTGGAAAATGTTCATTCTCTATTTTCAGTAGAACAAATGAAATATCATTTTATAAGTGGAGCAGAGCAACAATATGAATTTTTGTATCAGTTGGAAATACAACATAACTGGGAAGACCCAGTGGCTATTTATATGAACTCATGGTTTTCAAAAGGTTTCAGCCTCTTAGAAATTGAAATCAAAGTAGAAAATGTTGTACAAAATAAATTTATGTTTCAAATGATAAGTTCTTCTTTGACTTATATTTACCTACAAGAATTTGATACAGTCGGTTGGATGCTATCATGGCTTCACAGGAAGTATGATTACACTTGATTTGTTTACTTCTACTGATTAGAAGTAGGAGTAAGCAGGAGAATAAGCTCGCCATACGAACATGTAGATTCTTTTCAGTATGCAGCAGTATTTTGTTATTTCAAAGGTGTGTGCTTAGAGTTTGAGAGATTTTGTATAAGACTCCATAGCCCAATGGAACAGTAAATTGATCGATAAAGAATAAGCCACTAGAACTTCAGTTCTTGACAAATCTTAGGGAAATGACATCCCCCAGTTGGAGCCAATGTTTGACCTAGGTCTGTTTACCATATTTGTTAGGATACTTTATCATTTTAAATCTTTTTAGCCTTGGGATTTTATTTTATTTGCTTTTACCCTAAAAGATTTTGGTTTGTTTTGATTTCATATTTTTAACATTCTAGGTATTTACAACATTTTAGATCTTAACCTATGCTCCTATAGGATGTTTCGAGTCTATTCATAAATTTTCTAAGGTTTCAAAGTATTCCATATATATCTCATATGGGCTGGAAGCACATGACATTCACTCAAAATACATGTATGCTGCTAGCTTGCCGAGGTTGGGTTATGTGCAGGAGTAATCATGAAAGCAAAACAGAGTATATGCTTCGTCTGGTTCATACATTGAAGAAAACATCCTTCTGTTATCCTCAAATTATTTCTGTTTGGAAAGAACGGGTAAACATATTTTGAAGACCTGCATGTAGTCAACAAGGATGCAACAACATTTTATTCTACTCATAAAACTTAAATGAACAAGTATATGCTCTTGAGGGTGCACAGATCATTCAAGTTTCTGCAGGTTCTAGACACTTCATTGCAATAACATAGGGAGTAATTATCTAAGGATTAGGGTAAAAAATATCAAACATTCTATTTGTCTTGGTTTGCAGTTTCAACAACAATTATTACAGCCTGCACTATGACCAGCATTTTCCAGTACATTGCCAGTGATCACATGCTGCGTTTTTTTAGTAACCTTGGGAAAACTCATTTTTATCAACCTTGGAGAGGCCATTTTACATGATTAAATACTCTATTGATAACTAGACTTCTTAAGCTTTCCAATGGTACTTTCAGATATGCATTTGGAGCTCAGAAAGGCAGTCAAAAGTTCCCCGCAAGATGAGGCTGCGTTTTCATAAATGTAATGTTTTTACTGTGTTGAGTCATCATTTTCAAATAATGATTTTGAGATACTGGAGAATCATTTTGAGAAACGGGGGGATTTTTTTGTTCCTAACATATCATAGAACAATAAATTCTCTCAGGTTTCCTACAGATGTTATATATTGGGAGAATCGAATCCATCTCTGAGCCCTAATTTCTGGATCTTAGAATTTCCCTATTTGACACATGTTTTTGAAATGCAGATATCGGGCAACTGAAAATGAAGCTCAAGGAACTGAGAGACCAGTTTTCTCAAAACAAACCAATATAAAATAACCTCTTTTGGTTTATACATAGGTGTCATAGATTTGGAGAACCGAATCCATCTCTGAGCCCCTTTTTTCAGCAGTCTAGCTCAATTTTTGTGGTAGGTAGTTTCAGAAATTGATTGTAACTGATTGCTATCTTTGGGATTTGGGAGGATTTCGACCTCACCATGTTTATAATACATATTGTAACATTTTGAGAGGGGGGTGAACACATGGGAGTTGATCTGCTGGGGAGATCCTGCAGACATTCAATGGTTACTTCTGTAAGAACTTCTTTTGCTTTTTGATGGCATTAATATACTATATGGAGCTAGGCCTTTGATCTATTTTGTTTTGATGTTCTTTTGTTCAATCTGAACTCTTCATGCAGTGAATGTGATGTAGATGTTTTCTATATTTCATCTCATGTATGTATGTGAATGTTAAATACCTATTGATATTTGAAAAGTGTTTTGAAAGACCAATACTTATATATATATGCTACAGATATGAACTGTTTGTTTATTGTTTGCAATTATATATATATTGAAAGCTGCCTGTACCTTAATGCTTTGTCATCCATTACTGCAAGATTCTTGTCTTTTACATTTGTATTCTGAAATTTTCAGATATTGTGTCTCTGCCTGTTTTATCCTTACCTATCTGATTTACATTGTTATTCAAAAAAAACAAAAAAAACAAGGCTTTCATTTGAGGTGCCCGAACACTGCTAACCCCGTAGTCTAAGTAGCAGAATTTAGGGAAAACAAGATCCTTAACGTATCTTAGTATAAGTAAACAAGATGCTAAATAAAATAATATTATAATGCTAATAATGATCCAAGTGCGATTGCGACTAGTCAATTTGTAGTGTTGCATAGTGAAAGACCCAACGAATTAGTAATGGGGAAGGTAAAATTTGTAAAAGAAAACGTAGTTAAGAGATCAATGTAACAAAGAATATAAAAGAATGATAGTCCAATAGTTAATGCAATGCTTAGAAAATATGAGAATTGTAGATGCATCATGCCACAACCTACCAATCTACCAATTTTATATCATGTAAATACAAGTATAGACATAGAGAGCTCATGTTTTCTATAAGCTTAAAAATTTAACTCCATAAAATATTTTTAATAAGCTTAATAAATGTTTTCTAATTATTTTTAAACTATTTGTATGTTATTTTTAATACATGCACAGTAAAATATGGTAAAATAACACTCTTATTGTTTGGATAAAGTGTGTATGGATATATTCTTATGCTTAAAGTATTCCAAGTTTAGTGACTTCCACAACAAATGAATCTCATTTTTCTATCTATACAAAATGAAAATAGTCCAAAATTAGAGCCAATGCTCTTCATTTCCTATCTAAATTCTTAAAATAAATTAAATGACACTCCCATATAAATTTAACATTAGTTATGCAGAAGGTTATTGAGTTTTCTTGGGCAAATAAGTATTCTCTTTTGGAATATTTCTAATTTGATTTAATTGGGAAGATGTTTATGTATGAAATTTAGACAAAAATGCTCAATCTCTTTACGTATATGATCCAATGATGTAATCAAATTCTTTGGTATTTTTTTCTAAGATGGATTTATGGAATTAGATTTCAATTGGAATTAAGATTTCAATCAATAGTATTTATTATAATATAATTAATTTGTAATAATATGAATATTTTATTTAAAAACTATTTAATGAAATTAAAAAATATTCACAAACATAATGATAATATTAGAAAAAAAAATATTTGAAATTAAATATTATATGTTTTTATATACAATATATATATATATATATATATATATATATATATATATACAACAATTTTATGTGATGTTAAAATGTCTTTTTTCTTGTAGTGATTAATATGTCTGCATTCAACCATGGAGGCATTCAATAGGGCTTTGTGGCAAGCCTCTAAATATATGAAGTAGAAACTACGTATATGAATCCATCTCGTGATTTGAATGTTATTCCGCATCCCACTCAAATAAAATAACCCCCAATATTTATATTACTATGTAAAATTAAAACCCACTTAACCCCTTAATTCAAGGCAATATATTTTTGAGGTTTTTAAGAGTATTCAAACACCCAATATGCATGGATGTGATATGATATTGCCTCACTAGTGAATCCCCCATGCAACCGTATGAGTTAAATCCTCAGATAATGCAAAAAATGAAGAAGGAGATTAACCACACGTTGAGCACAGGCCTAATTTTTCAGGTTGTTGAGTCTAAATGGATTAGCTCCATTGTGATCCAGAGAAATAAAAATACATAGGACATCCAAGTTTTTAAGTCATCATACGAAGAAAGAAGCACTTAATGACTTCAACTTCAAGTCATCAGATGAACCAAAAAAGATGTGCATCACAAACATCGAAACAAAAAAAACTCTGCATCACAGACATCGAAGCAGGAACAAGCTCTCAATCAATACCAGAGAGAAATTATAAATTCTCTCAATTTCCTTAGCCTACTTTTTTGCCTTTTGCTTTTTCCTTTGCTTTTGTTGTTTTCTGCTTTTTGCTTTTGTTTGCTTTTTTCTGTTTTTACTTTTTGCTTTGCTTTTGATGATTGTGTGTAGTGATCAAAATTGAGCCTTTCCTATCCCTTCTAAGGGTTCAAACCCTTCCTAAAAACAAATTTAAAACTCACCCTTAAAAAAAGAATTTTTTTTGAAATCATTTGTCAAATATGAAGGACAACAAATTTTATAAAATTTCAAAAGAACGGTTACATTTTCGACAACCCATAAATGTCTTCAATGGAAATTCTTAGTTGTTCAATAAATATTGTATCTTTAGTACTATATGTGTATTATATGAGGATGGATGTGAAATGTGAACATGATTTAGAGTTCATCTTGCAATACTTGATTTTTGCATATCAATACTAAAATAATTTGTATTCTTTTTGGATCTCATTTATTTCTTGATGTAGTGTACCATTCCACAATGCTAAATCCATCACATAGATCACCCTAGATAACCCCACCATCATATTGATGCATGCATCATTGCCAGTGTTACTTAATGAAAGTTTCCCAAAGAAGCTTGGACACCTTGTCTTTCTAAATATTAATTTCATTGGTTGTGAGCATTATTGATACTTGTCGATATGAGAATTGACATCACATTTTGTTTCTATACATAATCTTTTGATATTCTACAAACACCCTTGTTACAGAGAAAATATTCCTATGGCTTGGGGTGGAGTCGTTGACCACAACAGATAGGATGAAACCATAAATCAACTTTAATCTCAAATATGCCATATGGATATAAATGCTAACAATGAAAACAAATGTTTGTACCTCAACCAAAAGTTTGAAGAAATTTGTTCTTGAGCTCTCAATCCAATGCTTGAAACCTACAACTTGTACTCAATAACAAATATATCCAAGCATATAATATTTTCATGAAATGTTAGCACCTACTCTAGCATAATCCATTTAAACATGAATGAAGCAAATATACTCATGGATATATATATAACATTTACACATGAAATTGGATGAGAAAATAGTATTTCTATTAATTCAAAATAGAAGTACAAAGTGACAACCTCTGTCGGCAACTCGTCGGAACCAAGAAACCAAGTTCCTCCACCAATGCAATCCTTCATACCAATGCAAGCTTACAAAGACAATGGAGAGCTTGGGAAATGAACATAAAGAGTTTTATCAACAAGGATAAAGGCATGCAGACTCAAGCATATGGCAATGGGGCAAAATTTCGCTATAGTTTACTTACTCCTAATGTTTGTTCCCATTCAATGCTTCACAATAGCTCAATATATAGCCCTCAAATGGGAAATGGAGGGTTAAATCGAAACATTTTCAACCATATGGAAGGTCGAGGATTGAAACCCCCATGTCTTGGCATGGAAAATACGAAATATTTTTAATTTTGATCACAAATCCTGATGTACGTGGGTTGTAATGGTGAAACATGCGTATACGCAGGTTGCATAGTTGTTCACCTGCATGTATTTTCAAAACTGGCTTTTTAAGGGTTATACTGGAACATCAAGATTATACTGAGCAAGGGGGGTATAGTGAGTCTACATAGGGACAAGGGAAGGCCATCAAGAGTTGATGCATAAGGTGTGTAAAATCACGCTATAACATATGCCCCATAATGTGTGAGTTTAGAGGGGTACACGATGGTCGAATACATTATAAAAATCCCAGAAGTGGAGTAGTGAAGACCCGGCCGGAAGAACTAGCCACTCGTCAATACATTACAATAATGACTATGAATACATGACTACAGATATCGAATATATATAGCAGTTCCGGATACATATAAGTATAGTGGCCATGAATAAGCATAATCGACATATGTCATAAGTGGGCATAGCCACATACAATACGAAGTGGAGTTTGGTCTCCATACTAAATGAAGATATCTGGTACATAATGAACTACACTACTCTGAGATGAGAATTTTAATCCCATAGGTACTATCACGATCAAGGTAGTGGTATATATGGAATGCCACCATAATTTGAGGAGTCCCATTTTAGATTATTTTATTATTTTCTTTCTTATACCCCAACTTTACAGCTAATTCTGTCATCATCTTATTTTGAAAGTGTCTTCCATGATTAGTGACAATCTCCTTAAGGATCCCAAACCGAGTGATAATTTGATTGAACATGAAATTGGCGGTCTTATTACCATCAGATTTGACTATAGACATGGCCTCTACCCACTTAGTAAAGTAATCCACGACCACTATAATATGATGATGCCCCCCAGCCAAGGCTGGGTTGCAATCCATAAAACCCACCCCCCACTTAGTGAAGGGACCAATGGTGATAATAGGATGTAACAATGAGTGATGCAAGCATATGATCCGAGAAAACAACTGGCAAGGGTGACATCTCTTGACTGAATTAACACAATATTTAAACATCGATGACCAATAATAACCCACTCTTAATTTTTTTTGAGTTGTATCAATTCCCGGAAAAACAACCACCACACGCCCCACCATGGAAGTCATTAAGCACAACCTTAACCTCCTCATGATTCAAACAACAACATAAGATAGAGTCCACCGCATGATGATACAACGTGTCACTGATGATGAGGTAGTTTTTAAAGTTACGATGGAAGCGTCGTCGTTCATCCCTTGAGACATATAGAGGTAACTTTAGAGTCTAAATATAGATGATGATATCGCCATACCAAGGGTCCGTATACTAGATGAGGAAAATGTGCTCATCCATAAACGAGTCCCCATGAACCGTGTCCTCATCCAAACTAGGAATATCCAACATCAACTTCGCAAAGACCAAAGACTTCCTGGATTTTGTCGAAACAAAATCAAGGTCAAACTCTTATAAAATAACAATCCATTTATTATACTTTCCCCCTATCATCTTTCTGGTCAGGACGAACTGAAATGGATTGATATGTGCTACAAACGTGGTTTGGTGAAGTAAAATGTAGTGTCGCAATCACTGGACTGCATGAATAGTCTCTAAGGCCAATTTCTCCATGTGAGTATATTGAAGCTCAGCATTAATTATATTTTGGCTAAGATAATAGATAATTTGCTCGTGGAGTTCGTCATCCTCTTAAACCAAAACCATACCAACCATCACTTGAGGCGTGACCACATAAATAAAGAATTCTCTACTATAGTCTTGAGGACTAAGTAGAGGGGTCAATGCTAAGGATTTCTTAATGGTGTCGAAGGATTCCTAGGATCACTCATCCCATAAGAACAAAGTATCCTTCTTGAATAAGTGCATAAAACCATTGGTCAGTTTGGCATAATTCACAACGAACCGACATAAGAAATTATCCATCCCTTAGAGACTCTGAAGTTGTTGAATTTTTCTTGGGGGAGGAAACCTAAGTATTTCCTCAACCTTTAATGGATCAACAATAATCCCCTCTTTTGACACAATGAATATCGACAAGCGAACAGTCCTAACACAAAAGATGCACTTTTGGGGGTTTAAACGAATCGGTGACATCTCTCAAATACCAAACGAATATGTGTGATATAATACACCCTTTAGTGAGAGTGAGCAATAAGGTCCTCAAATTACACTTCGATGATACGCTGAAGGTTGTGAAAGGAAAATGTCGTCACCTGTTGAAAAGTAGCTCCAACATTTTAAAGGATGAAGGGCATCTTCTGGAATGAAAAGTACCCCAAGGACATATAAATGCAGTCTTGTGTCGATACTCGAGTTTAATATGGATCTAATTATAGCCGAAAAAAAACTATTCATAAACGAGAAAATCTCACTTCCTGCACACTCGTCCAAAATCTGATCAATAAACGGAGTGGGGAAGTTATCCTTATGACAAGATCTATTTAGATCTCTAAAATCGATGCACACATGAATGGTTCTCTACTTCTTATCCACATGAATGGGATTGGATACCCATTCAGTCAAGGTAACCAGGTAAATGTATCCATCTTCGGAGCATCTTCTCTGCCTCAACCTTAATGGTGTGTGCCTTACAGGGATTCACAGCTCATAAGCATTGTCGAACATACTTAGCATTAGGATAAGTTTTGACCTCATGCTTGACAATACATGGGTATATCCCTGGAATTTATTTGTATGACCCAGTGAATACATCGTCGAGTTCCATAAATAGCTCGGTGTATGTTTGAATTTCTTCAGTTGAATAGTCTGCATTAATGTAAATGTTCTCCATCTTGCCAGGGATTCGAGAAATGTTGATCGAGATGGTGGGAGATATGTTCACCATGTTCCCTTAAGCATATATACCATGAGTGTTGAATGGGACCATGTTGTGACCAACTTTTTCGCTTAAGGTCATCCAAAATACATCATGATCAATGTGCTCGAGCTCCAGGAGGAAATAAGATCAATGATGCATATCCTCCCAAGGCTATTTCGTACCATCCATGGTATAGATAATAGCTTCGTCTGAAGGAAACATTTCTTTGAGGAAATCATGTGAGCACAAGGAATTGACCACCCAAGCAGGAAGTACAAGGAGATCTTCCTCTTCCGTCCACGAAGAAGAGAGAACAGGGCCTACAGTGACATCAAGTATAGCTTGGTAAGCAATCTACGCTACAAATAATGACATATCCATGTTGATTGGTGGAATTCCTTCACATGAATCAACTGAATAAGGGAGAGTCCACAGTCACTCAAATACGAGGTATGAAACGAGACCGAACTCAAAGGCGACGAAACACCACTAAGTGTGGAATAAATATCTAGGATTGGTGCCAAAAAGTTAAAAGTTCCCATCAACGAAGGATACATTTCAACACCAACTTTCTCACTTGTCGGCCGATAATTATCGATTATCGAGATAGTGGCACCCGGTGATGCTGATGAACTAGAGTTATCAAACGTTAATTGATTGATCTTCACTATTATTCCTTCATAAGAAAAGTATATGACACAAAACACAGATGAAACGATCGTCTTCATGTCATAAATTGAATTCCAACCTAGTAAAAGATTATAGTCAAGTGGGACTTCAACCACATTAACCTCAACTGACATGGTATTCCCCCCTAGATGGACCTAAACGGAAAGAATGATGCCATGTGGTGTAAATGAGCATCCGTCAAATGTTGTTAGCATAGTCATGGATTTGTACAACACAGAAGAGCCAAGGCCCTTCCAACAAGCCAAAGAAATCACCAACGTTGCAATACCTTCATCAATGAATGTACTTTTAATGGTGTTTTTGAAACACTTCATATGGACTTGAAAATCCATGTGGTAAGGTAAACAAGGCTGGACATTGTGAGTCTCAAACTTGACGACACTAGGGTCATTTGGATCAACAAATCGTAAAGAATTTAACAAGAATTTCCGATGTGAGGGACAAGTTTGAAGCACTTCTAATGCCATTATCACACAAGGAGTCTGGCCCAAATCCTCTACAATAAAACAGTGTTGGTTGGATCGGGCATTAGGATTGTGTTCCAACTACTTCAGGACTCATTTGGGTACGCATGGTATAGTCTCAAGATTATCGATCTACAAAGGTATCTCCATAGGCGGAGATTATTTTCCCATCATTAGTTGCAACAGACAATAGTTGCATGAATGGGTCGCAACACGTAAAAACAATAGCATATTAATACAACTATGACCACCTTCATGGGTTGGCAAGTTTTGACTCTTTCTAGAACCACTTCCAATAGATGGATCCCTTGAAGTCATGTTTTGATTATGCGGAACGGGATATGCCAACACAACTGCGATCTGATCTGTGCGATTAACTTTGATACCTCATGGATCCTCAGGAACAAGTGCATAAGATGGTCTCTTCGATAAAGTTTACATGTGAATTTGAACTAAGTTTAGGATTCTTTTCCCCACCAGCCTATTCGTTGATATTGTCATAATTGATGTTTTCCTTCTTATTTCCACCCTTATTATTATTCTTCCCCTTCTTTTTATTTTGTCCGGGTTGCTAATTACCCTTCTGGTTCAATGACTACACATAATGTACATCTTCTAATTCGGTCGGGGTGGACAAAGTCATAGCTTTTCTAACCACAGACTAGTTAATAGACAAATTTTGCATTTGATTCATAACTTGGTCCATGACTTTCGCACTTGTAGCTCCAACAATTCCATTGGAATGCAACCCGGGTTTGAACTTGGGGTCATGTTTCAATCTCGGTGCATTAGGAAGGATCTCATAAAGGATCCTAGACTGAGCATAAATCAAGTCGAATTGATGAGCTCGAAAAATGGTTTGTTCCTCGATATCCACTCCAAATGTTGAAACACCCTTTGCTATATAAGGCAATAACGAATTAAGGAACCACTCTAATAGAAATTCAAGTGGAATGTTGGCCTTAATCAATCCATTTTGTCTATGCCACTCTTGAATATGGTCAAATATGTGAGTAGCTTTTCCTTTCGTAATGGACCGACAACTGGAAGTAATTAAGAAAGACCATGGTCTTATCATTAAAAGTTTGGTATGTTCCCCCTTAGAATCTCTATATACCATTTCACGACTGGACTCATGAGGGTGTGTCAAAACAATATCAATCGAACAAAATCATGGTTCAATGAATTCGAAGAGCACCAGAGATGAAAAGTCATGATGTGATCACTAGGATCCTCACCCTTCTTAGCTTCAAACTTGAGAATGTCCGAAGGATGCTTAGCAGGGACCAAAGGCCATGTCACATCATGACACACTGGGTCGTTCATGAGTCTATACAAGTCAGGAAAATTCAATGTGGCTAAGAAAGGGAGGTTGCGACATTTGATTCCATGCCCCCCTAGAAAGATTGATTATGACAAGATGTATTCTATTAAAGGTTATGACCTTGACCAATCAGATAGTAACCTCCTCCCATATGAACCATGTAAGGATACATGAGCATTTTCATATTGGGAATTCCTTGGAAAGAGGGAACAACATTACCAAAGTGAACCATTTGATGGGTCATATTTCCCCCACACACCTGAGGAGGTATGTAGCCTCCTGACAAATGGATTCCAAATGAAGAGGGAACCATACCAAATGAAACATTCCCTCCCAAGGGACCACTCGAAGTATGAGGAGGATTCGTCATGAGAAACATATTCAAAGGAATCGGTGCAGTAGATGATAGGAGAAAAGATGGGATATAGGTCGTGGACCCAACGTATACATGTCCATCTCCATCCAAAAAAGGACTAACAATTGTGTGAGGAACAAATGAAGGGGATGGCCACCCCTCGATGAACGGAGTAGAAGGAGGGATATGACCACTTCCGAACTGATATGCAATGAAAGGGGTCGACTTGCCCTTTAGTCCAACACTAGGGTTACTACTAGGAACCAAGATGGATGATGGAATACTTGCTGATACATTCGTCATGCCAAAAGTAAAAGGATTTGAGATAAAGGGAACGAAGTGAGATTCAATACCCAACCCCCCCCTAGAGGAAACGTTTGGTACATAGTTCTGAGACCGCATGAACCCAAAAGGATTCGTTCCTACAGGGGAAGAAGGACTAGTAGTATGCGGGCCAATGTAGGTCAGAGTTCGGGGGACCCACAAGGTAGATGAAGGAGTCTCAGGGACTCCTCCTCCCAATGCATACGAATGGGTCAAAAGAAACTCTGACGTCTGAGAAGTAGTACTCATCATCAAAATTTTAATGAGTCCTTTATGAGAAAGAGGACCAATATCACGTCTATGCCTCTTGTAATGAGAGTGTGAAGGATAAAAATGTGGCAAGTCTGCTAAGAGACAAGACCGACAGGGAGCCAAAACTTGATCCATGATGAATCTACGAAGAAAGACTCAGGTGACAACTATCCCTAAGGCCAACTAGTGAAAACAGAGCACACCCCTAAAGAATCTAGGATAGATGCACATAAACAAGGAACGAGGATAAATGAGATCCTAATATGCATTAGGTATGTCTCTCCCTAGAGAGGCTTGAGAATACCATACACTACTAGCGGAGGTGCATGACCAATTATAGTGACCCTCAGCTTCAATGCATAAAGTGACTGTTTCGTCCGACCCCTACCTTGTTGGGACACCCATGTAATAAATTCTGCAAGTACCCCCTGTGGTACCTAGGAAAATCAATTATGATCACCTCAATATAACCGATGCTCATGTAAACAATTGCAGACGAAATCCACCATATGGGAAGGGTAGCTAACCCTGAAGATCAAAAGCACCAAATTTACCTCAAAAGACCCTAGATATGAATAGGATCCTAGAAATATCTCTAGCGCTCAGTGAAAGTAGTGGAGGGATATCCCCACCACCAACGTGTGCGTTTCCTCGTGATTGACTCTCGTTTAAGAGGATCTTCCTAAACACCGATCATATAAAGGATTTATCCTCTCCCTGGTTAGACACCTAATTGTTTTTGTTTTATAGTATTAGAGAATTTTACTCACACAATCCTATTGCAAGACTCTAAAACCTAAGCTTGTTGGTGCACCCTATAAAATAAAATCTTTCTAATCAATTTTAAATTAAACATTGATTTTAATAAGTTGTGCTTACTCAAGGTATATGGCCATGAAACTCGTGATGTTGTGACTCATGAAGGAAAGTAGATATGCACACCTGAAAACATTGCTAAGTACTTGTTTTCCAAATGAAAACATGGTATTCCACTAAATGAAATGCATAAAATAATTTCTTTTTTCTTCTAATGTGAATGCAATATTTCCTATATGAAGCCTATACTAGTTCCATTACAAGAAAAACCAATACAAGTGCTTCTTTTAATGCAATGATGCAAATATTTTTGTATTTTCAAAATAAATAAATGAAAATGCAAAGTGGAATCACTAAACTCTCATCCACTGTAGCAAATACAAAGGAAAAATTCCAACAAGACATTAAGAATCAATGACTCATGCACTAAAATCAAAACAAAAAGTGGAAAAAATAACAAGAACAACTTTCATAAAAAAACTAGTAAAAAATGAGTTTCCATTCACAATAAAAGAAGTCAACAAACAATATAGGGACTCTACGAGACTCAACAACACTCACAACCCACCCAACAATCACTCCAATCAATATATCAATAAAAAATTGAAGTTTATACGACTGCTCAAAGAACAACAACATATGCACGCAACCTGATAAAGGACAACCCGCATATATACGCAACTGTCACCACTGTCACTTGTGTATACAAAATAAATGGGGAAAAAAAACAAGTTTAAGGCCAAATCACTCCAGGAAAATGCTAACAGATGACTATACTAATAGATGTGACACAGAAACAAAAAGAAACCGAAAGCAATTCCAACCAAAATGCACCCAAAAACCCCAACAAAAAGGAGACTTCCCCCATGGATTCGCCAATTCTGTTATAGAGAAAATATTTCTATGGATTAGGGTGGACCACAATAGATAGGATGACACCAGAAATCATCTCTAATCCCAAATGTCATATGAATGTAAATGCTAACAAAAAAAAATGTTCGTACCTCAACTGAAAGTTCGAAGAAGTTCATCGTTGATCTTTCAATCCAATGCTTGAAACCTACAACTTGTCCTCAACAACAAATATATCGAAGCATATAATATATTCATGAAATGTTAACACCTACTCTAGAATAATCCATTTAAACATGTATGAAACAGATACACCCATGGAAATATATACATAATATTGCACATGAAATTGGATGAGAAAACAATATTTCTGTTAATTCAAAACATAAGTACAAAGTGACAACCTCTATCAACAACTCGTTGAAAACGAGAAACCAAGTTCCTCCACCACTCCAATCCTCCATACCATCGACAACTCACAAAGACAATGGAGAGCTTGGGAGATGAACATAAAGAGTTCTATTAATCAGGATAAAGAGATATAGACTCAAACATATGGCAATGGGGCAATTTTTCACTAAAGTTTCCTTATCTCAAAGTTTCTCCCCCTTCAATGATTCACAATGGTTCAATATATAACTATCAAATGGGGAATTAAGGGTCGAATTGAAATGTTTCCCAACATATGGAAGGTCAAATATTGCAACCCCCGTGACTTGGCATGGAAAATACGAAATATTTTTTAATTTTGAGCACAAAACCCGATGTACGTGGGTTGTAATGGCTCAACATGCGTATATGCCAGATGCATAACTGTTCACCTCTGTGTATCTTCAAAATTGGCTTTTAAAGGGTTATACTGAAGCATCAGGACTATACTGAGTATGGGGGGTATAGCGAGTCTCCATATGGACAAGGGAAGACCATTAAGGCATGATGCATAAAAAGTAACAAATCACGCTATAACAACCATAATTTCATTATCTTTGTTATAATTTCCTCCCCATTTGACTATGTAATATTAAAACAATTAGTCACATATTATGGGTGTAAATTATAATGGCATTGGGGACTTATTAATAAGATTAATTGCAAATGTGTGACGTAATGACAATTTTGATAAGCAAACCAAAAGCTTTGAATGAACCTAAGAAAACGTGGGCATCTTTTTTTCATGTTTATATATTCCATCTCTTTAAAATCATATAATATGTTTATTTATAGTCATTTTATTGCATTGGTAACACTGTGTTTTTATGTTAAAATTTATGATATGGTTACAATGTCGATATCTAATATTTGCTTATTATTTGACCACATTATTGGGCCTTTGAATCACTCATTTTGTAATTAATGGAATTCTTTTAAAGGGAAACATATAACTAATAATTAAATTTAGATCTATGAGGAATCCATGGATATTGTGTGAGTTTGGCTAGCTTCGTCATAAAGATAATGTATAGATTTTTCTTTATTTTTCAAAAAAGTATTCAATGATTTTGTTTCGGGAAAAATATCCATTAAGTTCCATGAAGTTTTCTTACTTACATATTCTTAATTTGGTTTAGATATGAACTTGAACAAAATGGACCTTGTCATCTACAAAAACCTAAAATATGGATAATAACATTCAACATATGATTTTGTTCATTGAATTTTCTACATCATCAAATTCTTGCTTTTATGTTCACCTAAATAGTCATTACTCATTTCCTGACTCTATGCATCTTTATATATCGCACTCTATGCATCTTTATATATCACACTCTTTCACTTTCTTCATGTTTTGTTATATCCCAATGTTAAAAAAAAAATTACCGTTTATGATTATAACAACATTTTTTTATGTATGCATGGGATTCCTAGGAAAGTTATCCAAAAGGTAGTGTAATTCTTGTTATAACCAAACTTATGCATTGTGGATTATGGTTATTCCGACTCTCACACAAATTTTTACATGGCTTGATTCTAAGGATTACATGTTATCAATTTTTATTGAAATCAAAACATATATATCTAGTGGTTAATCCATTATAAACATTGTAAAAAATTTGAAGAGAAATATTTTGTTTATAATATTTCTTCTTGAAGTGTATACATAGTTTACTTTTCAACTCTTCATCATGGAAGGGTTGGCCGAAAATTTACCCTTCAACATGAAATTAAGAGTATCCCTTCAAATTTGATCGCTAATGGCATTGCTTTCTTTTGCTCTTCTTTCCTTTACCAAAAAACATGCGCGATCAAAATAGTTTCTGATGCATCTAGTTCGATTGTATTTAAATTTAGATTTTTTACCATTTCTACTTCATATGTTCTTATACATTTTACCATTTATACGTCATATGTGATATCTACCATATTTTGCATTAACTTGACCATATGACAATATTAAAATTTTAAATATATTCCTTCAACGGAGGTTAAACATAGACCTTTTCAAAAAATACATTAAATCAAACAACAACCTTTATGTTTTACATTTTTCCTCACGACTTCTTTCACTCAAAGAAAAATGTTCTTCATCCCAAGGAAGATTCAAGATGACACCCCAAGGACAATTTCCTTCACCCCAAGCATTAATCATAACTATAGAAAATGGGGAAATGTAAAAGGTTTATGAATATGTCTGCAACTTGCTCCTCATTAAAAAATACTCTAAACTAAGACCATTACCCTAGATGAGTTGTTGAATGAATTTTCTTGTGAATTTCTATGAATTTGTTCCTCTGATGTTTCAATCGGCTGCGATAAATAGGTATGGCACTTTGATTATCACACCAAAGAGTGGTGGTGTGATCTTGCTTAATTCCAAACTCTATCATCAGTTTTCAAAGCCAAAGGACCTCTTGACTAGCAAATAATTACACCACAATACTCAGGTTATACATAAGATAATGCAATCATTTTTTTCCTCTTGCAATAAAGGAGAGGGACTTGCAAACCTCTGGACGTTGAGGTTATCAACAGGTCGAAGATGATATGGTATACAATTGTGATGATATTTTATCTGATATGAGAAATATTATCATATTTTAGTTTCATTGTAATGTCACAACTTAACCATACTATTTTACTTGTTGCAACTAGAAAAAATCTGTAGCCTCTGATGATACGACTACAAGCATTACTAGGGCATACTTATGGAAGAAGTGCCATCAAAATAAGGATGGCACTCCAATCACACCTGCTGTAGGAGAAACAATAGTATCTTCTCAACCTTTGAATTTAGATATTGATTAAAATTTCATTTTACATGTTGGAAATGTTTTCTTCTATGATCTGATTTAATTGTATGTCAATGCTATCAAAAAATTGAACAAGCACAAGTAGAAGTTGCATCTCAAGACTTTGCAGCTAGGGATGATGCCCTTCCCAAGGTACTAGGGGTTGATGCAAGAGGACGATGTCTTGGCGTTGGCTTAGGAGTTACACCAACTAACTTGTTTGGAAAAAGTCCATACAAGGAGGCGCTAGATGGAAGCCAAGCTACAGTGAATGAAAAAACAAAGGAAATCTCATCTTTGAAAACAACAATAACCGAATTACTGAAAAGAGTAGAAGATATGGAGAGAGAACATGTGGTCAACAAATAAAGTGTTAGTGTCCAATTCTTTACTCTTGTCTAAGTATACATATTTTCACAGTAATGATCTGAAGGCTAATATCTGATTGCTCATATAAACAGTGTCCTACGATACAAAATGCTCATGCTGAAATCACGCCTGTGGTGGAGGTCAGTTGTTTAATTATTATTTTAAATAATATTTTT